>JAVQIZ010110024.1:0-22250 GCA_036023535.2 Galaxias brevipinnis
GTGTGTGTGTGTGTGTGTGTGTGTGTGTGTGTGTGTGTGTGTGTGTGTGTGTGTGTGTTACCATAGGTTAAAGTTTTCCTTTCTACAACAAAAAAAAGTCTGATATCTAAGTGCAGTTCAGGAAGTGGGCTTGAATCTACATTTTAGGAATATTTCAGAATTGAACACAACATTATGGAAAACGTGAGATGTTGCACGATTAATAATTTCCTATAGTAATTCATAATGGAAAAACAAAAAAATTATTAAAAGAAAAATACAATTTATAATGAAACATAAAAATGACTAATTTTACATTAAACTGTTTGCTCCAAGTGTCTCTAGGCAAGGTAAACTGTGACTACCACGTGATTCAGAGAGGTGGATCAGGCCTGCCAATGCACCATATAGAGCAGCCATACCATCCACTTTGGATGAGAGGGGGTGTGAGGGAAAGGGGGCAAATGATGTCACTCTGGCTTAATTTGGCCCAAATCTATTAGTGTCTTCTACCCGCTCGTTTGCATTGCACTGCAGGCCCTCTGGACTGTTTTGAGGAAATGTAGCTTAGAGCGTGTATAAATAACGCCCCTTCGGTGTACATGCAGACTGTTGAGAAGCAGATTCTTCAGCTGCTGTAATAGAACATGCTTCGCTCTGAGGAGGAGCATCAGGGCCGCTCAGAATACCGCGGAACAGAACCATGTAGATTAGGACAATATTAGACTTGCTTACATGATCACAGTCTTTGGTGGCGTTTCCCTAAGGTCTTCCTTCCGAGCACCAGGGCAGATATAGCCCAATATCTATCACGCTATATAGAGAGTGGGATTTCTGTGCTTGCATTACACTCTATGGCATATTACCATGTATCCAATTCAAATATATATATTTTTTCTTTTCATAGGTCACCTTATTCAGGCCTTGAATTTAAGATTCAACTTAGGGAGGCAAAAGGGCGTCTTTCTCAAATGTTTTTTTTGAGACAGACATTGCTATGTCTCAAACATTTCAGGTGGGTGGAAACTGGTGGCGTATTGGGCCCGCATGCTTGAGTTAATGTCTTAGAGGACTCCAGCAGGCCAGACAAGAGACGCTTTATTCTGCTGCTGGTGTCTCGGCTGTCTTGGGCCAGAGAGCAGGGAAATGTCCTTTTAAAAGTTTCCCTCTCATCCCCCTGACCCAGCAGCACTGGGGCAGGCTACGGTATGAGGGGCTCCTCCTGTAACACCTCCATGTGAGAGACACTGCACACATTATTCTGTCTCTCTTGGAGTACGGCTGGAACATTTCTCAGGGATTGAGCCGTGCTTTCTTTGGCACTCGAGGCTCCCAGGCCAAAGACTATTCATCTCCGAGCTGACAGTTTCACCTTACCTCAGGAAACAGACAAGCTGACCTTGTCTCCAATGTTGGACATGTTGAGAAACTTTGCCTCGAAATATTCTTGAGTGAGTTATCAGCGGTTGAAGAATAAATGGGCCGAGAAAACAGGCTCCGCAAACAGATGTATGAAATAATAATGATGGAAATAATTGCTGTCTTGTAGCCTAGCAGAGTCGATTTGGAGTATTAACCTCATGGAGTTATAGGACTCCCTAATTTACTCTTATTTACTTTGAGAGGAAATTGGAAATGTATTAGATTACAAATAAGGGGCTTTTCACCTGTTCTTCTACTAGTTTATATGGCTAGATAGAATACAGATTTCATATTAATCACATTTCTCCATCAAGTCACAGAAAATGCAATTTTGATTATTTATAAAGAATATTATTATTAAAATCATATTGTATTATTTGGTGTTTTTCTGGTGTGAGTGACAGTCACTGGGCAGGGGAAACTACAGTACAGGGCCAATGTCATCTCCCCTTTGTCACTGAAGAGTCGCTAACATGGATAAAGCCAAACACACACTTTCTCTCGAAGAACCCACCATTTGTGTGTTTGCTGTAAAGAGGAGTCAGAGAGAAAAAGGCTCTAGGCCAAAATACAAGCAGAAATCACCCGAGCGAAAGAATTCACACTGAACAGCAGGCGTGATTCACGATGAAGAAATACAAAACAAGTGGGCACACTGTTCTCAGTTGTGACTGTAGGTGTATCTCACTGTGTGTCCATGTGACTCCTGATTGTCCTATTTATCTCATGGGTTGTCACGTTGACGACCAAAGGGTGTTGAACCCTCGGTCTCTCCAGGTCAAGCAGCCACCTATCCTAATGGAAAGCGCTCCAAGGTGGATGTTGTTTGTCTATTTTAAGAAACAATTCTTGGTAATTTCCATTTCCTGTGACTTTGAATCAGCAATAAAAACACATTCAAGATCACACATTTGGATTTTGGATGAGAAATATAAAAACTAATTCATGCACTCAATGGGGGAGGATGTAACAATAATTATACTATCTCTTTTTTAGGTCCCTGTGTGAATAGAACAGTTCGCCCTAACATGTTACACAACACGTTACATCACATTTTCTGTAAAAACCTCAGGGAGTTCACGTGTATAGGTCAGCCCCCGTCATCTGAAGACTGTCATCCACTCAGCGAAGTACCCAGCAGGTCTAAACACAGTCATTACCTGGACAGCAAGGTTTCCATTAGGTGTGCTCAGGATGTTCCTCTCATCTATACATGTGTAAACTCTTCACCACTCCTCTTGGGATTTTCCGCCGGCCAGGCATCTGCTCTTACATGCAACTTCCCGGCCAGGAGATGGGCATGTTTCTTCTCATCTGTTTCAGGCCGGCATGAGTCGCCTCCACAGGACTGGCTGGGATGTTTTACTGACATGCCCGATGAACAGAAGGGGGTTTCACACATCCAAACCAGCCCTTAACATATCATAAAAAAAAAACTTGGGATACAACCCGGCTAATCCTTTTCATATCATATCAGCTCGTCATAACTCATGTCTCAATCACGAGTGTATTCTGGTCTGAGTGTGACACGTGAGAGAGCGTAGGGAGGTCATCAGGTTTGAACCCTACCAAGCAAGCGTGACACAGTGGCATGCAAAGCAGAAGTGGATGTTGTGAGTGTTGTGGTGGTGCCCGTGGGCCCTTATCTAGGCCGTTTGAAGGGCTTCCTGTGCGTGTTTAAGGAGGGGCAGTGTGTCTGGTCCCTACGGCTTACAGAGCAGAGCGTTTAGGGGGTGACTCAGTCAGCCTACTGTATCAGACTCCCATGAGAGGAAGAGAAGGAGAGGAGGAGAGCAGGAGATAGGGGGATAGAGTGTCAAGAGTGCAAGAGGCTACATGCAGCAGGCTTGGGTAATCACCGCTGTCTTGCCCTTTGAGAATGTTGCTTCAACATGGCTGGGTCAACATCTCTTTATCCTACCTAGACAGAGGAGAGGGGCTATTCATCTAGTGGGCACTGGACAAAGTTTGCCTGGGGGTAGTTAGTGGGAGGTTTACAACCCCAGCTCCCCAAACACAGAAGACGATGGATGGGTGTGTCCAACAAGAAACCCATCCCCCTTTCCCTTCAAAAACAGCTGATTTATGTCTGGTCCTAGACACTTGTGCTCTGTTGCTGGAATGCAGGGAATTTTAAAGACCCTTCCTCTGCTTGTCCCATCCACATGCAAACAAATGGAGCAGGCGCCTGGCTGGGCAGTCGTAGCGCCACTCTCCCACTACTGCTCCCACTGCAGGGCAGGAAGGTAGAATGTGTGGAATGCCACGGGCGAGAAAGAAAACCACTCTGTCCCCTCTCCCTCAATCTGCTGCTCATTTGTTCTTTTTCAGCTTCTGTGTTTTCTTAGGGTGGGTCTGTCACAGCGCCTCTAATTCTTTGTTTAAAATACAAAATATTGTAAGGATTAAGACTGGTTACATGTGGTCCTAATATTTCAACTCTTTCAAAGAAATGGTTGACAAAATTTGACCAAAATGTATTTATTTGTGACACAATATCAAAAACACGTTAATGCATAGGACTCGGTACTATAAAGTAGTTATCGAGTGGGATACATATCATGTGACAAACTAAACAGTGCTTTTTAATACACATCATTAAAAGTCACACATAACGCATTTTCACGATACAGAAATGGAGCTCAAGTCTGTGCACAAAAGTACCTTTCTTTATACAGTTTAGGTCAGGATCATAACACAAAATTACCCTTAAATCTTAATTTAATTGCTAAATACAAGGCACAATGGCTGTGTTTTAGTATTAATTGAATAGCGCATGCATCTTGATCATGCCTTTTGATGACACAGAAGACAAACAGAAACCACTTTAATACTCCGTAGTAGGGTAGAAACGTCACTTGTTTTGAAAAATAAAACGAAAGCAACTCCTTTGCGTCACAATGATATAACCAGACATCATTTTGATCGCTTCGAGAGTCCATCCTCATGGCTAGTTCATTTCCCTTTCCCCTGTTTGGACTAGACCTCACTCAGGGGCTGTCTCTTTGAGGGGGGATTGTCCATTATGTTCAGCACGTCATCGAGGATTGAAGGACCGATGTCGAGTTCAAGAGAGAGAAGGGACCCCGCCATCTGGGAGAGGGAGTCTTGCGACACGCTCTTCTCCTTGGAGAGGTCAAAGTCAAGGTCGCAGAAACGGCCTTCTTCCACCCCACTGTCCCTGTCAACCCAGTCGCTGTGGCAGTCCGAGAGTTCCTTCTCGCAGCACAGAGTGACGCCACCACTAAAGCTCCCACAGCCGTTGCAGTTGCCGTTCCCGTTGAAACCTCCGTTACCCTGACCGTAGCTGCCACCGTTGAGGCTTCCATTGAGGTTGTGTGTGCCGTCGAGCTGCCCTTTGCCGTTGACGCTCCCTTGGTCTTTGTGGTTGCCATAGCTCCTGCCACCGTTCAGACTTTTGTTTCCGTTGTAAAGGCCAATGCTGTTGATGAAAAAGGGGGAAGGTTTTTTATTCTCGTTCTTCTCCGTGTTGATTTGGTTGACTTTGTGGACTTTCTTTGCTTTCTCTCTGTTCTCTATCAGATTGAGGAGGACGTCGGGCTTGGATTGGACCTCTGTCGGGGCGGAATCCCTGGTGAACACGTCAAGGGAGCGCAGCAGCGCGTCCATCTGTAGCATCTCCGCCTCCTCAGCCCTGGCCGGACTTACGGGAGTTGTAGGCCCTACTTTGTCCTCCAAAGGCTCATGGGGCAGGGAAAACACAGTGCTGGAGAGGAGGGGTAAGGTCAGGGCCTGGCACCCCCCGATGGTTGGGAGGGAGATGGCGTTCTTTAGGACAGGGGAGGGGGTCTCGGTGTATGCCGCGTCGGAGGCGCTATTGGCCCGCAGGAACTCGTTGTGGTTGCCATACTGAGGGGCACGGACCACCTCACTCTTCCCAGGAAGGAGCTCAAACTTCCCCTGGAGGAAGGACATGTCTCCAAAGGCGTCCCTCTCCCCTCCCCTCCCGATGTGGATGGTGTGGCGGAAGTCCCCCAAGGGAGGGCTGATCATGTCCGGGGACAGGATGTCTCTCAGCCGACATTTCTTCCCCTTCTTGCTGTTGTTCTGTTTCAGGTAGATGGGTGCTTTGGCTGGCATGGTTGAAGCCACCGTGGATTTTGTTGCAAAGATGTTGGACTAAAACAGCAGCAATCTTTACTTTTCTGTATTCAAAGGTTGACACAGTCAACAAGGTTGTGTTGAGCTGATATTCCGGTTACATTCTCAAATATCCACTGGTCTTGTGCAGCTCTGGAGATCTCGAACATTTGCAGTTGCTGAGTCATTGACGATGGGAATAACCTCAGGGAAATGTTGGAGCCGTCAACGAGCCACTTCTTTCTGAAAAAGAAAGATAGAGAGAATTAGCGCTCTGAATCCAAATAAGACCACTATCCAAATAAGTGACTCAGTGTTGCCCAGTCTTTTCAGTAACAGAACACCATGTCAGCATTGAAAGTTTACCTATGCCGTACGCATCACAAAAAGCTTCTCAAATCCATGTTACCGTATACATTCCTTTTGATATTTATTAAACAGGTCTCAGCGCAGCATTGACAGATTTACAGAGGTTTCCCTTGGTACTCTCCACTGATCTACCGCGACTGATCTACGTCGTCTGTCATCCGCCTACCAGGTAACCATATCTCGTTACCAAAAACAAGTCCCCAAAATAAATCCTCGTGTTGCACAGAACGTCCTCCTCCTCCCCGTCATCTGGAGCGTGTGAGGGCGAGCTGAGGCCGGGATGTACAGCGGTGAGGCTGGGTCTTAGGCTGCTGTTACTCTCATATCTCCATACCAGCCCTCCTAGGGCTCCCCACTCTGAACCGTCTAACATGGAACAGCTGGGCAGCAGATTGGGTCAGGAAAAGCAAAAGGGGCTTTAGTGGGATCAGGGCAGGGCAGGCAATAGAGGTGAGGGCTGCTGCTCAGACACGCACAGAGAAAGAGAGGGGGTAGAGTGGAGAGAGGGAGCGAGAGAGAGAGAGAGAGAGAGAGAGAGAGAGAGAGAGAGAGAGAGAGGGAGCGAGAGAGAGAGAGAGAGAGAGAGAGAGAGGGAGCGAGAGAGAGAGGAGGGTATGATGCAGAGGAAAGAGGGCTGGTGGGTGGGAGATTGGGAAGAGAATCACATGGATGGATTTTAAAAGGGGATGCAAATGCTGATTAGAATCAACTTTGATGGGCACTGGTTCTACTAGTGTGAGGGCATGTGAACTTGCAATGCATACATATCAAGAGAAGCAAGTCTGGTGTTTGCTCAAATGTTTGCATGCATATTTTATCTTACATTTAGTTGAGATATTTTCAGATTCATGGACATGATCCAATATATATTAGGTTGTCATGCCAGTAAAAATAGTCACATCAGGACTAAAGAGTGTTGCTTTAAAAGCCTTAGCAACCAGAGGGAAAAGGAAAACACAGAGGATGGGAGACAGTAATATAAGATACGTGTGTGTGTGTGTGTGTGTGTGTGTGTGTGTGTGTGTGTGTGTGTGTGCGTATCACGGTGTGTATAGGAGAGCGCGGGGGAGCGGGAGAGAGGGAGAGAGCGCTTGCCCTTTTATAGACATATTTACTTTTGAGAGGTCTATCAGCGGCGACCCAAACTGAAAGAGTGCACTGCTACATAAAAGTGCCTGGGAGGCCAAGTCCACCCCCGAAAAACATCCACATTCCCGCCCCAGCAGCAGCCCCCATAGGGAGCGGCAGCAGCAGACATACTCCTTATCAGACGCCCTCTAAGCAGACCACATTCATCCACATTAATAGAGGGGGCTGAAGACACTTGGCATCAGGTTCAGTTTGAATAACATACCGGATGCAACTGTAATTATAGAACACCACTGTGTTTGATCATTTACTGGTCGCTTTCACAGCTCCAGTTGTTGTTTTTTAGATATAAATGGAGGATTCTTTTCTTGTTGTGTTTTAGTTTTATATATTATCTTTAGTTTTTTATCTATATAATAAACTGTACATTTTGCAGTTTATCAAGACCTCCTTTGTAGTGCAAGTACTGCAGTAAATGGAATGAGTTTTGTGACAAATATTTGTCACCTACCAGCATGCCATACATCAACTAAATATGCCACTCAACAAGCAATATGGCACTATTTATAGACATAGCACCCCTTGTAAAAAGATGCAGAATATGTGTTGGTTGTACAAGGGGGCTTGTGTGTGAGAGTGTTTGTAAGACATTCGAGAAAGCCAACGAGATTCAAGAGTCAGACAGGTGTTCGAATGAGAAAGTGCTTGTTTTCAGCAACCAACAATGCAAGTGAGAGTTGTGGATGAGAAGTAGTGCCGCTATAAGAAAATCCATATTAGCTTATCTTTTTGCTCTGTTTCTCCCTCTTTTCCTCTATTTTCTATCATTGTATGTTAGTCTGTAACCTTGGTAGCTAACGGTTCATAATGCAAATGGAGGGCAAACAGCAAAACACACCGCTCCAAAAGTTGCCTCCCTGAGGTACCCTACCTACTGGGTGTGTGCACTGCCTGAATAGCCATTTTGTCTCACTAATCCAAAGGCTAGAAGGTCACTGCTCCGAGGTCGTCTCACACAGTCTGGCATCCTTATTGATTATTGGCCTGTGCACATTTGACAAGAGACCACCAGCTCGGTCTGAGAAAAATCCACTAACCCAATATTCCCAAGTGTAATGAAAAAAAAAACACAACGCTCAGCATCACGATGGACGTTGACATTGATTTGAATTCAATAGATCAATGTTGGATGGAATGCATAGACAAACCTATGCAATCGGAGCAACTTCGCTCCCTGAGATTTTCACTGAGAGACGTCCGCTGTGAATTCCAACCAAGGTCAGCAGTTGTGGCCCATGAGATGTCAGCTGGCGTGGTGAAAGCTTGACCTTCACATTACCCGGCCTGCTTCTGCTGTTTGGCTTTATTTTGGAAGCATGACTGGAATGCCACGGGCCACAAGGAAATTATAAAGGAGGAAATGGTCAACTCTTTCAAGTAAGGCTTTCATGTCTTGAGCTGTTCCTCTGACATTATCAGAGGATGCGACTTTAGAGTTACTTTATTCGTCCCCAGCTTTTCAGTCAAACAGTGACGATCTTCCGACTCACAGCTTAATCATTAGTTATTCTGATGTCTAGAGATGGTCTTAAAAGAAGCCACATTACATTAGCCCCTTGACCCAAACTATTTGGGTTTTTTCTCCGTCTGGTGAAGACACAGGGTTTATTGTGCTATAGCTCAATCTATTGGCCAGATTTACACTCTTGTTCTGGACCAAGTCCAAAAACGGCAGGCGACGCCATTGCAGAATGCGGTCATGGGTTTTCATTTACACCCCAGAGGGAGAAAGAGGGATGAAGCGGTGCCATCCTCTGCAGTGCTCGCCGAGCAGGGATCCAATCAGGATAGGGTGCTGGATAAAGCCTGCATGTCATTGGGTCAGCTCCCACTGCACGCCCAATGAGAGGAGGATCTGCTCCAGACTCCATAAAGGGGTCTCTGCCTCATTTAAGAAATGAATGGGGAATGCAGGATCTAATGTGGGGGTTATTTATTTCTGCTGGGTGGCAAAGGGGACCAGATGGGGCTGCAGCTTTGAAGTGTGAGGAACGAGGGTCGGTCGTTATGCAGGTCTGGTAATTCAACTCTGCGCTCATCACTGGTCCTGCTGTTTTTGGAGTGAGACCCCTAATCTCGTCACGTGCGAAATAACTGGGTCAACTTATTCTTAGAGCCAGTGTAACCGTGTGGTAGTCTAAACAAGTGCCATGATGACACTCCACAGTGGCCTTGCTGTACACAGATGCCCAGAGAGGTGTGTTTTCTCAGTGCTCAGAGGAACAACGTGTCAAAGCTTCTCAGACTGCAGTTATTCAAACTGTGAGCTGCATTGCCAGCCGTCGAGGAAATGTATCTGTCAGACATGACAAGGCTATGCTGCTGTGGTTATTCGAACATTTCAATGGTACTGCACATGTAGGTTTCCTTAAACTGAAAAATGCAGGGTGCAGCTTAACCGTTGTATGTGTAGGGCACACTGAATCCCAATAGCTATTTCACGGAAGGTGGCAAGATTTGAAAATACTTTACTGATCATTACTATTATTATTATAACACCATCAAAGGTACAGTTTAGTTGTGATTTTGCTCAGTTTCTTATTTATTTTTGTTTTACAGCCCATAGCCCCAGCCTTGAATTTCTCAAGTCTAGAAATAGTTGAAAGACCCTCTCTTTTGGACTATAAAAAGAACGAGCACATACCACAGAGGGGTAATGGTAGCCTTACAAAAGAGGCAAGACCCAAGCTGTTTGTTGCATGAAGAAACCTCAATTATAGGCAAAGGACTTCCTCCTGTTAGTGGTGACCGTGTCGCTTGGGACTGCGCTGAATAGCAGGGTGGAAGAGTTGGCTCTGTCTTTTCCCTTGTCTGTGCCACCCCACCTCTCAATGCTCCATGCTAAAATAGAACCAGCTCAGTCGTCCTTGGCAAAGCCGGGGAGGGAAGACCAAATCAGAGCTTATGAGACATGAAAGGGAACGTCAACACGGCCACATGCCGGCATGGTGATGAGCACAGTTGTTGTGTGTGTGTGTGTGTATGTGTGTGTGTGTGTGTGTGTGTGTGTCTGAGCACCAGACCCTCCAAATCTGCTCACAGAAGAGATTATGGCAGAGTCAGCCGTGCTTTCTAAAGGGAACGTGCTGCAAGCTGGAAGCCCGAGTAAAGATTTCCCTCTTGGAAAGCGGGGAGGGTATCATATTGCCCACCCCTTGTCGTGCTGTGCGAGACGTTTTGCTGAACAAACGCTTTTTTGGTGGCAGCTTAATTCACTGTGCATACTTTGACACACTACCCATTTCTGAAAACACCCTTTTTTCCCCCCATGCACACTGCACTTGATCTAGTCAAATACTGATTCAGATCCTCAACATAGACCATTACTTGCTCACCATGGCAAAAAAAACAACAACTTGCATTTCAAATGAGATTTCTACACTTTTGAGTTAGATCACCACGCAATGCAAATACAACGCATCCACAGTCTACCAATACAATTCACAATCAACATGCTCTCTGTCATGCTCACCGTTGTATTTCCAGGGGAAGAGATCTCCGTGCCTGTTAGCTGAGGTGTCCTCCTAAGAGACTGCAGCTCCAGTGTGGTGTCCCGGCTGTGTGTGTGTGTGTGTGTGTGTGTGTGTGTGTGGCAGGCGGTGCGCAGCTCCCGTGTCCTGCTGACACTCACTCAGTCTTCTATCTCTGCCCTGAGGTCGCTCTGCTCTCGCCTGGGACGTCTGCCGGACAGCTGTTTTGGAATTCCTCTCCGGCGCTTCTCTGTGTGTGAGTAGTCTCCTCCTACCCCGTCCTCTTTTCTTCCTTCCTTCCTTCCCTCTCTCTCTCTCTGTCTCTTTCTCTCTCTCTCGCTCTCTCTCTCTCTCTCTCTCTCACACACACACACACACTCTGTGACAACAGCACCTGTGCCTGCCTGTTTCCTGTCCTTCCAGACCGCTGGCAGTTTTTAGGGGCGTTTGATGTTGGGGGAGACCCTTCCTGCCGGCTTCTTGCCACGGGGGGCTGTGATCTTCTTCCCCTGAGACGGACAGCTGGTTGCTGTGGTGGAGACGGGTCTGATAGCCCGGCAGCGAGAGCTCTGCTGTTTGACACACAGCGCGATGCGTTTGGTGCCTCCTCTCCCCTCCCAGAGGGATTGCTGTGTAAGCTGTCTGCTCCCCCACTCCAGTCTGTCTGTCTTCGTTCCGACTCTGCCCCTCGTTCCAAACTGGCTTCCTCGGTTTCCCTCTGCAAACATCTGATAAAAATGTTTCTGAATGTCGCTCAAAGAGTGGCTGTTTCTTGTTCAGGGGGCTGTCTCTTGCCCCTGACAGCCCCCCCACCCCCCCTACCCCCCAGGCTCTCTCTGTTCCCTCACTCATTTTAACGTACGTCTTAACAAACGTCAGCTCTCACAGTGGATTCCCTTTGGAATTATTTATAATGACTGCTATTATATTTGATTTTATGTCATTATACCCCTCACATGCTATTATGTGCATTAAATTGTGAGGTTGCGATGGGTGGATGGAGTAATTACTGCAGCACTGTTGCACCATACAGCAGTTATTAATTGGCTAATAGACAAGACACAAGATACTGCAGTGACTGCAGTTAAAATAGCCTTCATGGTGCAAAGCTTATGTGTGTGAGAGTTATGTGGTTCTTTTAACAGCAGCTAGGTGAAAAGGGGAACTGTGTCTACCTGGTGCAAACCTAACCTTATGCTCCATATAGTCAAGGACATGGGGAACCTGTTCATCATATTAAATACCATGCAAATCTCCGCTCTCTGGTCTTTTCCCTTGATCACCTTGGAAACCGCTGCTGCTCCGTTGTGTATAGGGGAAGATTGGGAGAGGAGTGTGAGACGTGAGAGGATTAGAATATACTGTATGTGTGAAACAGAGGGTATGGGGGAGGGAGAGAAAGGAGACAGAGGGATGTGTGTATCCGTCTGCGTGCGTGTGAGTATGTGTGCGTGTTTGTCTGCGTTTTTGGGCGGAAAAGGGCTGAAGTCATGTCTTCTGTCGGTTAACATTAATCCTGTCTTGTACAACAACCTGACCAGGGATGGAGACACGACTGGTGGGGATGGTTTCCATTTATGTATGAACAGCTTATACTGTAGTTGTTAAGCCACTCTCTGTTTGTTTTAAACTGCCAGCATTTTGGCTCTGGTTTAAACAGCACTTGTGAACACAGGCCTTTTAGAATGGTGTTGCAGCGTTGCCGGGGGTGATGTCATAGAGCCGTCCGTGTGGGCAGCCAATGATCTGAGTAAAGAGCACACCACTGTCTTCTTATTTTGGGGGGTACATTAATGAGCGGAAACTCCAGGGTGGTAGGGTTCGCTACTGCGGCAACTAAAAATAACTTCTCCCACAAGATGAACAGCACATAGGACCAGAGGGTCATTTAGTCAGCTCTAACCACCAAATTCACCCCCGCTCAAGTGTTTAATTTTTTGATGATTGGTAGTTGTGTGATAGCGATTCTCATCACTGCGTCAGCATGGTTTTGTAAACATTTTAATGTTTTTTTAAGGAGGGGTGAGTCCCTCCTACTTGCTATCTGTTGTCAGATGTCAGTGGGTGTAATGACACCAACCAAGCAAAAGCATGACATAATCTGATTCAAGTATTGACTCAGAAATTGCCCGGAACATGCCCGTCAGCTAATGTTGCTTTTCCATCACATTATGTTTTAGGTTAGTGTTTTGTAGAGAAAAAAAAGGTGAATTTTGTCTTTTCCATTCATTTGGATGCATTTAGCTTGACATGTGGAATTGGTTCTTGAACAACGGTGCCCTGTTTATATGTGTGTTTCTTTTTCTAGAGTACCAAGTTGTGACTGAAATGCTCCACTGAGGTCACTTCTTCCCAACTATCCCAGCTCATGAAATATAAAAGCTCCAAGTAGTCAGGTAAACACACTAATCCAACAAACAAAGATGTTGATGCTTCAAATAAAAAATTTAAAAAGATTCTGTGATGCTCTTACAGGTACCACTTGTACTTATGGCCTTTCTTTTTCTGTGTCGTAGGAAACTACAGAAAATGCAACTAGTCCCTCACTGGGGGGTTTTGGGTGCCTCCCTTAATCAAACAGTTGTAGTTTCTAATTCTAGCTTTACATTTCACCGCTATTCAGTCAATCGACACATCCCTGCTTCTCCCCTGCTTCTCCAAAGTGGTGTCACAGACGTGTTCACACCCACAATAGTGTTAGTAATCTGCTGCACGCTATTATCACTCTACAACTGGGCCAGGAGAAGTGACAGGAAGAGGAGGTCTATACCGTACTGTATAGTTAGCAGGCAGGGGTCAAATCAGACATAGTACATTGTAGATAATGGATTGAAAATGTGTTCCTCATATCAAGGGTCAAGATAATGTTTTGATAGTTTACTGTCCCTAACAGGTATTTTTTATAGCATGCTGCATCATCTGTAAGGTTAAAAAATATAAAAATAAAACTGCTGCATTTGTTTTCTTAACACACCTGCAGCAGGGGCTCATCCTCTACTGTGGATCCCAATGTGAACATCCAGTTACAGCCTGACAGTAAACATTTCACAATGTCCACCACTCCCCCTGCACGTATGGGTGGTGTGGTCGACAAACACTGACTATGTCAGCCGATGTTGTGTGGAAGCACATGACGTGTAAAAGGGATGAGCGGAGAGGTCAATGTGGTTATGCTAAAATATTATCCTGCTACGCGGCCGTTTCCCCAAAATGATTTTTATGTGTTAATAAGCTTTATGTAGTTTATTTACACTTAAAGTAAGGCTGGGTTTTACTTTGAGAAAAGGACAAAGGGATCGGGGTGAAAGTAAAAATATCACTTATAATATTATACATTATACATTTGATAAATAATTGTATTGTTTTTGGAAATGTACTGTATGTTTGTGTACAGTAAGTGTAAATAGTCTACGCCACTAACTTGGCCACCCAGAATTATTTCTAAAATAGTGAGGCAATGTCTGGCACACATCCGGGAAAGAGAACGAGTTGTGAATTAAATAAGTGAGCCATCTCCCTGGAATGCCAGTAGCCCTGCCACCAACCACACTCATGTAATCAATGTGCGGCTGTCCAGATCTATGGCCAAAAAAACTACTCCATAACAACTGGCCCACTATGTAGTTGAAGAGAATTGGATGGCCTATTCGTCTCAAATCTCAAAGTGGTGGCAAAAGTAGGCAACAGACGAGAGTCAAGCCAAGGCCAATAAGTTCTCGACCTCAGCTCCGCCCTGCTTTATATGACAATCTCTGGGGTTAAGTACAGAGGAATTTGCATGATTCTGATCTATCCCATACCGTCCCAGGTCTTTCGGGGATGTTCTAAAGCAATAAGGGGGAGACGTCAGTGTTTTTGTTCCAAGCTGCAACCATCCTCCGAGTCTCTTGGACTTCCCAAGATAAGATCTGCCGCCCATGATTCACTGAGTGCCAACAGCAGTTGCAGATGTCTGATGTGCTGGTAGAAACATAGAAGACTTGATATGGTAGCTACAGGGATATTGCAGAATTATGGTGCCTTTGGAGGAACTTGATTTACTCCTCGAAAGAGAAGACATGGCCCCTGGCAGTCTGTTTTTCATTAGAACTGTGTTGAAGTCTTAGAAGTCCTATTTTACGGAATTGGAATTCTGGGAATGTACACACAAGAGGTTATGTAATGTTTTCTTTTTTATACTCCATCAATCCATGTGACTGATGGGAGTAAGCAAACATTGGGAGAACATAATCCATCACGGCAGTAATTGAGCACTCAAAGGTTTTACATGTATATTATAAAAGAGGAAATGCTTGAAAATAACTTCATCTGTTCATCAGAGATTGAGAAATTGCCTGAATTATTGTAATTTCCATTTCAAACTGTGTTACACCCAACACAGTTATTTCACAATCCACAGTCCTTCATGAAGTATATCATAATCATGTTTTCCGCAATCTGATCATACTTCCTGTTTTTCTCCGTGTCCTTTGAGACTTTTTTTTGTTCCTCTCAATTTGGTATTTATCTTATGTCTTATCTGATTGGTCAGAAACATTCCTAGAGAGCAGAAAGAATTAGGATGGGAACATTTTTTGGATGAAAGTGTTTAATATAGACTACCTTCAACTTGTTTGAACTCTGTAGCACTGTTCATGTGGTCTGCTTTAGGGATTTGTATTCAGTTTTATAAAGCAATATGCCTTGTGACAGTTGTGTGAAATACCCTATGGAATTCAGTTTTATAAAGCAATATGCCTTGTGACAGTTGTGTGTAATACCCTATGTGATATCACTATCAGTTTTAACTTAGAAACAGCCTGAACACCACAGCCAATATATCTCCTCTCCATCATACAGTGTGGCACAATGCAAAACTAAAGGCTTGCTGTGTAAGGCTACAGCAGATTAAAGTGTGATAGAGTGCGTCAAATGCTTCTCGTTGTGTTCCTTTCTTACACCTGTTTCTAATTGTGGTTATTGATTTCACCCGTGTGCTCCTTGTTCTAATGTGTTGCCCCTGTCTTTTGTATTGCTCATTGTAAGGTCATTGTTATGGCCATTGTATGATGTTTGTGGTTTGCTGTTTGTTTAGTGAGTGTTCTCTGGTGTGTGTTTTTTGGGGGAATTCAATCAAAACAAGGATCAATGGATCTTTGTTTTCACCTGCATAGGGTCTAGAATATAAATAGGTGATGGTGGAATTTGAATGGGTCATTGGTTGTGGCCTACGTGCATATGTCTCGAATACAAAGTTCTCAACAGTTGCTAACAATGTACTTCTCTCAATTTTACAAACTCTTAGCTCTCAAACTCTTATTATCTTAGCCTGTCCCCCAAGTTGTTCTTGTTGAACATTGTCCTTGAGTTACGGGAATGGCGCTTAAGCAATCCCATATATTATTATTATTATTATTATTATTATTATTATTATTATTATTATGATTATTATTATTAATAATAATAATAATAATAATAATAATAATAATAATAATAATAAACTGGCATAACTATCGTTGAACATTTTAGGGATGCTTTGAGATATGTCTAAAAGACGTGTGTAGAAACCAGCTCCAAACCTAAAGTGCAGAGGGCTCAGAAAAAAATTATGTTCCTCAGAAACTCTAGCATGCGTCAGACGCAATAGGAGCTGCTTTGGGGGCTAGAGGCGCATGCCACAAATACCTCAGCCTTTATTGTATTTAGAGCCACTGAGCGTGTGCAGAAGAATAGAGACGCCAAGCGTGTGCGGTGTAACTGAGCATGTTCAAGTGACAGAGGCACCATGAGGGTACAAAATACCTAATCATGCAGCAGTAAGGGCATTTGATGGATAGGGTCTTAGTTGAATGTGATCAATATTCTGGCCAAATGTATTTTGTCCTTTATTGCAGCCACAAAATTAATTGAGGTTACTTTATGAAAGCCTTGGTAGATCCTGTGGTATCTAAGGCTACGGTCTCACCACAGACCTTAATGCTCAATTCGGATTTATGCTCAGATCCGATTTTTTGGTTTGCCTGTTCACATTATTCATTTTCAATGTGGCCAATTTCAGATTCCGTTGTGAACTGGTCACGGTACTGAACTGACCCGCATGCGCAAAAGAACAAAAACAAAGGTCACACACAGAACGCTAGATCTGTGCAGTCTGAAATCGCATAGTACTACTTTTTTATTTTAGTAGGTACTGCAGCTGCCCTTACAAAGTATGTACAATTGCCTAATGTAGACTAAAGTAGGCATTCAATTGGGACATACTACTTTCTCATAACATCTGTCACAGTCCGTAGCGCCAAATTTGAAAATCGTTGGTGCTCTATCTACGGAGAGTCGATGTGATGTATTTTCCGCTTTGCTGTGCATTGTGGTTCAGAGAAGACTGGCTAGCATACTGTCAAATGCAACCAGATGCAGTAAGACATCCTGATATTTTCGGCTTATTACTGTAATGCTGGTTTATGTTAGCGTTAACTAATTGTTGATTACACTTATGGGTAATGGGCAAAGAACAGCACGTAGACATCTTGCATGCAACTCTTTATTGTCTTGTTCCAACTACACTGCTTCCCAGAATTCTCTCCAAATTCAAACATCACTGCACTGTGTGGCCTATCACTCCACCCAATCTAAACTATCCTAATTTATATAAAAATATTAAGAATATATTTCAAATAATAAACCATTAATTAACTCATGTAAAACATGAAATCAATACCAAAATAATATAATCTTTCTCACAATTCTTCACAAAATAAATTTCTCCTTACACTACATTTGACATAGGCCTACTATGTATTGGGGCATACTAAATGTTTTTCATGGGTATTGGGATGCAACCCTTGAGAGATGTAAAAATCACATGGAATCCGAATTGACTGTTCCGACTGAGGTTGCATTGCAAAAAATCAGACCTGTATCCGATTTAGTACCACATACGAAAGTGCCCCAAATCCGAATTGAAAACAACGAATTTCATGTGATTTGTGCTGTTCACACTTGTATGACAGCGTGAAAACAGAAAACTGACCTGTCACATATGAGCAAAAAATCGGATTTGGGCCACTTTTGCATGCGGTGTGACCATAGCCTAAAGCTACTTATACATTTAAAACTTAAAATATGATGAAAAAAAGTTTGTCAAATTGACAATGTACATATTATATGTGATATAAAATTATACCAAATATCCGGCCCCGGATAAGTGGCGGAAAATGGATGGATGGATGGATGGGTAATTCAAAAAGGCAAAACCAAAAATGCCACTCAATTTTGTTTATAGCAAAACGTGCCCACTTGTTCACAAGTCATACATAAATCCCAAATAATTAAATACCCCAGTAGAATTCACTGGAAAGTGCAAAGGATGTCAGCTTTGGCTTTATACAATGTCCATCAGTCAGACACATACCTTCCAGAAAGAGTCCAGGTAAGCAGGATTACTCAGTTAGCCAGGTAACCTCTAGCATGAAACAACTTCTCTGGACATTTGGTTGTAATAAATAGCATTAAGTGATACTTATGATTAATTGACACCAAATATATTAAAGTTCAGTTTTACATATTCAGATTAAATCATCAAAACCATAGCCAATTATGTTTCACAGGTGAGCTGAAAATCTAGCTTCATGGAAAATCCCCTCAGACCCAAACCTGTCACCTAAACCTAAACAAAACAATCTGGGCTTATCACAAGGTCAAAACGTGTAGCTTGAAATGTCAGTAATTAACTACACAAGAAAATTTTAATAAAAGGAAATAAACTACTTGAATCACTATGCAAATATGAATGTGGTTGCACTACCATCAAGCTACTGCAAAAATGTTGTTGAACTTACAGTTCACTATTCCCCATCACCACCCCTACTGCCACATGAAATGTACGAGTGAGACCATTTGTCAAAAGACGTGCGTATCTCATTTTCCACGCTGTGCATACCTTACATTTGATGACTGCTTAAGGCGAAGGCTATTTTTCAACATCCGTTTAGATTTAAGGGTGTGCAACTGTTCAAAATAGGTTGGGACAACATTAACTCTTCCCTGCAAACCTCACTAGCTCTAAAATTGATTAATTGCACGAACATGTGGGCTTGGTATCAAAGAAAATTCACGTTGAACAGCGTGTAAAGCTACAGAACGTACCAGGATCAGGCGAGATTGATGTCTCTTTGAAAAAATTGCATGTGAAAGGCACCATACTTGCTACAAAGTACTTATTGCATTAAGGGAGTGTGATTCAGGCAGAAGCAGCTGAATGATAGAGGAATGGCATGTGGTTCAGAGGTTGGTTGTAAAACAAAGGATCATCCACTGCTCTGTTTCCATTTGTTTTCCCTTTGACAGTCATCCTCTACTGTCCATTACCGTTCATTATCGATTAAAGTAACTTACCCTTGTAACCTCATGACTCAGACAGGTTGCCGTCGACAGGGAAAACACTTCTAGATGGGATATCCCGGTTCTCCCACGATGGCGCATATCAAAAGGTACACCTCTCCCATGTGGTTTGTGTTTGTCCTGGTGTGGGTTTCCAGAGGGAGTTGGCGAATGAGTATGGGTGCAGGTCTAGTTCCCTGGCTGTCCTTGGCCCGGGACTAAATCACACATTCGATCTGGTCCATGTGTGGAGAAGCATATCTTTTCCTGGAGGTGAGGCAAACTGTCAGTCAGACTCGGATACAGCCAAGCCTGTGTCAGTAGACATTTGAAAAATTTAGATCTTGGGATTTGGCCGCACATCTCCTTAAACTGTGCTGCCCTGAAGTTACCAAACATTGCATAATATCTAATCACTGGTTGTGATGGCATAATGAGGAAAATGTATAATTTTGGAATATAGTTGTCATTGTTTGAGTTCACTAATCCTCAGACTGCTGTGTCACCATGATAAACAATCAATCGTAAGGCAACATTGGTGATTATGTTTAACAATAAACAATCAAGCAAAAAATATCTAAGCAAATACTATTTCACCTCCATTTACTAATTCCCTCCCTTTTTCTACAATTTTAACTCTTTTCCCAGTGCTTCATTGTGAGCATGTGTTTATGAAACAGAGAGAGAAAGAGGGGGGCTGACTGGAATAGCTGAGGGTGTGTAGGCTGCACTCTAACCACTGGCATGCATAGAGAAACAGCCTCCATTCCGCTGGCCAGAGTACGGTTTAGAAACACTAAAAAGCACACAGCTTAGTGGCTCACATGCAAGTCCATGGCCCTTCCACACCCTCGGCTATTCTTGGCCCTCCCAGCTGCACTGTGGGGCTCACACTCAGCAACCACACATGTGAGAAGTGTGAGAGACAAACTAAAGAGTGAAGATGCGCTATAGTTCTTGTATTTTGTTTGCGATGTGTTTGCGTCACCAATGTTCTCTGCAGTTGGTTGACTAGTTCAAGCAATCCAGTGGCAAGGAAGTCAACAGAGTAAGAAATAAATGTATAGTCTAAATGGTTTGACTCTTCAGGTGTGTCCAAAAACTGATATATCCTGAAAATCTACACAGTAGTTTCATTGACATAAAATGTCGTTACGTTAGGGTAGATTGAGGTGGTTGCAGTTAGACATTTCTTACTTTATAATCTGCACACGTTTAGCTGCAAGCCATGTCATGCTGCCCTTTGCTCATTCGTCTCACCCAAGACAAGGCCTTGTTTGGTGTTAGGAAATGTCTATTTACTGTGTACTGAACATAATATTAAGAGGGTCAACATACAGTAACCACCATTAGGCTAACTCATCATTAATTTTATTCCTATAACACAGACAAACATAGACGGAACATAGCAATAGAAACACATATGTCAGAAGGGAGTGTAAAATGTTTGGAAGGGTAAAATGTTTGGAAGGGATCGCATTGTTTTGTGTTCAACATTTTCATTATTGTTAGTTTGTTCTAACTAGATAAACACTCAAACGCACTCACAAACTCACATTATCTTAGATTTATCATTAAAGGATATCTTTAATAATGATGTGTCAAACAGTGAGATTACTGGTAAAAATGGCTGACAAAGCTAACATCCTCTACGCCTATATTTGCCCACAAGGCAGGTGTTTGAAAGAGAGTTCTTTTGGCGCCACCTAATGGTAAAGTGTTTCACTAATAAGGCTGTTCTAATTTCATTCTTAGATAGACTTGCTTTACCAAGCAGATTCTTGAATCCAAACTCTTTGAAAATGAATGATGTTTTCCAGACCTTCAGGTACTAACATGTATTTATACAGACTTTATAAGATGCCACAACTCAAGCATAAAGAGCAGTGTCAAAATATCCAAGAATCCTTAATCCTCTATTTAATCCTTTTTAACTTTGTTGCAATGATTATCGTTCAGTCAAAATTAAAAACAACGAAGCATGAAACAACAACAATGTTGTAATTTCTGTTTTGTGGCATTGTAAAATAACTGGGGGTGAACAAAGTTCAAGGTATGCAATGTGCAGTTTATAATTCTGCTTGTTGTAAGATAAGGGCATTCTGACGTGTGTGTGTGTGTGTGTGCGTGTGTGTGTGTGTGTGTGTGTGTGTGTGTGTTTGTTCACTTATCAGGGTCAGTCAAGTAAGAGAGACAGAGAGACAACAGAAAAACGGATAGGAATTACAGGGTGCTTCTTAAATTAGATTAGGCATGGTGTAAGCGATGTGTATCCTCTGCAGGAAGAATGCCAGGCCACTGCCTTGAGTCACGTACTCTCCCAGATTCAGCAGAGCAAAGAAGAAAGGAAAGGAACTAAATGATCTCAGCCCCCTATTGGCCTGCTGCCATTGAGAAGAAGTCTCTTGTGACGTCACAACCAAAAGGCCATCGAGTCAAAGGTCACAGCGATTACGTAGAAGTACAATTACAATAAAACTTTTTTTTTTTGTGACACTGATCGTTCACCATTTTCAGAGGTTAGCATTTTAGTGCACTGGAACTGAAAACAGAAAATGCTATTGGTAGAGAGTGTCAAATGTTTACTTTTTTAAATTCTCTAACCGTCCATTTAGAACAGACACACGGTACAGAGAAAGAGGAGGACAACATTTTCAGTAACATTTTAATTGAAAGAAAGGAGATTTTTAACAGTGATTACAAAATCCTATCTTCTTCCTACCAGAGTCCTGAATTCAATATACCTGTTTGAATATACTGTAGGTCCCTGTAATGCTTTATGCATGCCAAGCTTCAGGTGTCATTCAGTGTTGCCCATTATTCTTGTGTGAACAGGTCCAGTTCCACAAGATCCAAATGAAACTTTGACCCCACTGCCAATGTCAGTTATTTCCATAGGTTTTCAATTAAATTTCATTTGGACCATCATGTGGACCAATTGTTGACCTCATCTGAACTGTCTTGCTTCTGGTGTTCACTTCACCTTTAGGCTTTTTGAAGTGTGTTTAGGGTCATTTTCATGTTGTATACCCATGCTGAGGGACAAAAACCCAACGTTCAAAGATTTGGTTGAACATTGTGCTCCAAAATAAAAATGTAATCTGTATGATGCATGCACAACGGCACCAAATTTCAACATCAGCAAAGCAACCCAAAACATCAATCAACCTCATTTATGGTCTATCTTAGGTTAGGTTCCTTTTCTGTGAAGGGCTCATCTAATTGTCTGTAAATATAGATTTGACTATTATTATTTACTAAAAAACTCTAATTTGGTCAATCCCCAGGCCTCCCAGGTCTCCTGCAATATTACCCCCTTTAATTGAGTTGGCCACTCTGGCACCTTGTGCCTGACACTCGGCATCTATTTGGTAGTTAATCAAGGTGCTTTTTAAGTTTTCA
>JAVQIZ010110031.1:0-35620 GCA_036023535.2 Galaxias brevipinnis
GCATGTTTTTTGATGGTGGGAGGAAACCGGAGTACCTGGAAGAAAACCCACACAAACACGGGGAGAACATGCAAATTCCACACAGAAAGGTCCTTCCGTGCTGCCCGGAAGAAGACGAAGACGAAGACATGGAAGATGATTATTTTCTCTTTCTCGACGATATCGTCACTGACCATGTGAATGTGTCACCATTTTGTTTCCTCTCCGTAGTGTGGGGGATCATTCCATAAGGAATAAATCGGCCCGAGACCAATGTCTGCCAGCTCCAGTGATATCCCATGTTTACATCGTCTGTGGGATATGACTGGCTGGTTCTCTATGTGTGTACGTGTGTGTGTGTGTTTGTGCGCATTTGTTGTCCTTCCCGGATGGTGCGTCTCGCCGTTCGCCTCGGTCGGTCTTGAGTAATCGAGAGGAAGACACAACAATGTGGTCACTCGTCAGGGCCTCCAGCAGCGCGCTCCTCTGGGTCTGACTGCAGGACGTGTTGCACATGCATTCCATCGTGAACTAATATTTACAGCCACTTGCCGACGGAGGTCAGGCCGGTGCCCCTAACGTCTAGTGTCGCACTGGTGCCTTTCCAGTTTCACGTTAGATGTAGCGTACGTGGTTTGTGGACGAGCAGGAAGTCCTATTAAAGATCGCCACGGTTTGTTTGTAACATGTCAAGGATGACAGATAAACACTTCATTGGTTACCAAATACACAGGAAGGACGTTTTCACCGGAACGACGATAAAGTCGACTAAACTGGAAATACTTGAGTGCTCAGGGCAGGGAAATGGCCACGAATAACAAATACGCGCGTGTCTGCTCCTCTTCCTTTTCCCAGAATGGTGGCGGTCACACGGTGCAAGTGTAAGTGATTTGGGATGAACACGTCTCCCGTCTCTCCCCCTCTCGCGGTCAGTTGTACTCTGTACGGTTGTGGCATTTCGTTAGCGTGGGTGGTATTGCCTGTCTCCGCGGAGACAGCTGTTGTAAAGTGCCCGGGCATTCCTCTTTAGTCTGAGATGACAATAATAACCATTGGCTTGTCAACAGGGGATCCACCACGGGCTGCAGGTGGACCTCTCACACTCGATGAAACGGAGAAACGATGAAAGGAGATGGAGGGAGAGAGAGGAGTCGTGCGTAGGAGAGAGTGATTTTTGAATTATACCGTTTAACTTCAAAACTGGATGGTGTTTTATTATTTATAGCACAACGGACAGAGAGAAGGAGGATGACATAAAAAAGAACAGAAGAGAACAGAAGAGTCAAGAACACGTTTAATAGTGAGGGGAGTTTTTCAAAGGTTTCACCTAAAATGAGTCATAAAAGTGCCTTCAGGAGGGCTGGCTCCAGCCATTGTCCCAAACCGAAAGGTGACAGAGAGGCGAGGTTTGTCTTTGGTGTTGCCTGCGAGAAACAAACCATAAAGATGTGTGCACGTAAATTACAGGGCCAAAGCAGGCAATACCTTTTACAAAGACCCCTGGGGCGTCCCTACATTTGCCTGTTTGCCTAGGTGACTCAATGGGGGATGTGGCAACATCATCTCTAACTCCATGACAGTATTAGTTGCACAACATGATCAATAAAAATGTCCTATTTAGGCAGTCAAGTTTGGGCCTGAGTCAGGTGAGAACCATGTTCTCCCCTTTCTAACCACCCTCATAGCCACTATTCTTCATTCACGATTTAGTTCATTTAGAGTTGAATATGACGATTTCATCAAAAGATTCCCATCAGTTTTGGATGGCTTCTATACTGCTATAACATCACGATCGTCATCCTCATTCCGCAAGTATGCCCTCTCGCTGTGACCCGAGTGTCAGTCAGGTTAATGACGAATCCACTTCTCACATACATTCTGACCAAACACAGAAGACCATGACAGTCATACTGTCGTCGGTTTTCATCACAGCCAAATGAATGTCATGGGTAGTATGCAAAATACCAAGAAGCCCCACATCCGCCTACATGAAGGTCCCTTCTCTGCCGTTCCACAATACAGCAACTACTACAGTCAGTCACACTCTCTTTACATTTGCCGATGGATCTCACTGCAATCTCAGTTCGGATTTCTCTCAGCTATTCAAAGATCACGTTGTCAGTAAGTGAATTAGTCACACAATGTGCGCGAAGGATATATGTCATGTTGTCAAAAGTGTGTGTGTGTGTGTGTGTGTGTGTTTCTAGGAGGGGAAAGAGGTGAGGGTGGAGGAGAAGAGACCTCAGCAGAACGTGATGAATGAGTTGTCTGTGCAGGGGAAGGGGAGACAGAGAGGAGAGAAGTGGACTCCAAATTACACGGCGGCTCTTGTCAGCGGCTGTAATTAGTACCTTGGTCAGGTGTGGTGAAGCAGGATGCAGGACGGAGCCGGCTGGGCGTTAGAAGCCCTACAGAGAAGATCTCCTCCGGCCTGAGACATGCAGACGAGAGTGTGTGTGTGTGTGTGTGTGTGTGTGTGTGTGTGTGAGAGAGAGAGAAAGAGAGCGAGAGAGAGAGAGAGAGAGAGAGAGAGAGAGAGAGAGAGAGAAAGAGAGAGAAAGAGAAAGAAAGAGGTGGAGAGATAGAAAGATAGCGAGACTGAGAGAGGTATGACGCCTGTGGGTAATCTGGCAGGGTTGTAGCTTGAACTTCCTGGACGAAGGAGAAAGTGAATAGGAACTATGTGGCTGCAGTGTGCCTGCGCGTTTGTGGCTTGTGAAGGAGTGTGTGTAAAACACAGACACGTTTACCTACAGTTGAATGATTACGTTGGCCTGCGGGAAACATGTGGCATGTGATGCTGCCCATTCAGACAAGCCCGTAACATCGAAAATGCCCTTTGGAAAAGTGAACAACCAGAGCAGTGCACGCGCCTTTTATTATGTTTTATGATGGCGTCCGATTGCCATCATAACCTATTTTTCCACAAAGATAAGGGGATAAAATTATTGATGTTATTGAATGGTGCTCCACGTGTGTCATGTTCTCTGGAGCGGAGCGACACCTAAGTGAACCTTACTGCATTGATTGTCAGCCAAACCAAAGAAGAGGCCAAAGGAAAACAGACGTTACACTACGCACAACCACAGCTGTTATTGAGTCGTTTTTGGGGAGGATTTTTATCATAGCTTTATCTAATACAGAATGTACCGCAGCGTTTCCCGCTGACTTCAGCTATTAGGTCATAATAATACAGTATGATGTATCACAGACAATACAGAGTGAAACACACTGACACACCTTACATTTCACAACAAGTGAAAAATCTGTAAAATCTCAGTATTACTAGACCTTGTGACTGATTTACATTTGTGATTAAAAAAAAAGAAGCTAAACTTCAGCAAAAAAACTAAAGATTATTCGTATCACTCATATTCAACCATGTCTGCCAAACACAACATAGCTGTGGCTTTACACCACCAAGATCGCTGCCTGTCTGTCAGATAATGGAGATCTATATGCTTGAGCCGGACATATCTGTGTGACAGGCAACGTGCCTTCTGGAGAAAGCTCTGTTGTTGTTGTCAGCCCCATGCCCCAGGCCAGAGAGTGAATGAGCGATGAACAGATCACTGCCTCCAAGGAGGCGTCGCAGAGGAGGGAGGGAGGGAGGGAGGGAGAGAGAGGGGGCAGGCTCACAAACACACACACACACACGCGCGCACACACATACACACACCTACTCTCAGAGAAAGAGAGAAAAAGGCACAAGTTCGGTCCGTCACTCCAGTCACGCAGGTACACACAGGATACAGAGGTTGACTGAGAGACAGAGAGAAACAGAGTGAACAATAGGGAGGGAGAGCGAGAGATAGAGAGAGAGATAAGACGAGGTAGAGGTGGCACCAGTTGCTCACAGACACTCAAGACTTTCGAGCAGGGCACAGATAACTTGCCCTATGTGCGGATCTTCACAAGGCTTCACAGTAAGTTCTCTTACATTTCTCGATCTTTCTATTTGTATTCACGCTTCTGGTTACGAATGGAGGGAATTTCATAATATTATGGACTAGTATTATGGATTTCTGCTTTTTTTTGGTAACGTCTGGGAAAATGAGTGTGTAAAATAAGTAAAAAGTAATTCCTTTAAAGATGCATTCACATGTTCCTCTGCGGGCGCAGCTGTGTTTGACTCATGTATCAATTTCAGAGTGCTTTTCTGCAGTGTCACAAAGTATCACGGTTTCATTGTGAGCTGTCACAAGTGTGAAAGTAATTCCAGCTCAGTTGTGGTGACACACTTCATAGACTAATGCCGTATAAAGGCAACCATAAATCTTGACAGAGTATGCTGCTATTTACATTTCTCTGTCTTTGGTCCCACTCAAATTGTTAATACTGCATCATCGTATTGTGTGTTAGGCAATTTTTTTTTACGAAGTTCTTATTTCATACATACGTTTTAACTTCAGTCAATTAACATTATTTTAAAGTGAAAATAAAACTAAAATTATGTTAAGAAACGTAGGCAAACAGCCTTCAGGTAGAAAATAATGACCAAAACTGAAATTCCATTACCAGAGCTAAACATATTTTGTCATTTACCTTGCTCTCTGTAAACCTAAAAAATTTGTTCTTTGTTAAACCTCCACAAAGCATTTCATAGGGTGAAAATTGTTTTTGATTTCTTACTAGTTAAAATATAATATTTTATTTAAAAAGATGTGTGACTGTAATATATTTTAGATTTATTTACAGAAATTAATTCAGTGTTGAATTTTCAATCAGCCCCTTTCAGCCTAAATTTGTAAATTATTTTCACAACAGCATATGCAGTTTGTATGCCAGAGATTTCCTGAAAATGCGTTTTTTAAAAGATATTGCGGAGCACAACATACAGCAATGCAATGAAGCGGGAGAAGCAGAAGGGGGAGAGAGACGGAGAAAGAGAAATAGACATTTGACAATGACAAAGAGAAAGAGAGAGAGAGAAAGAGAGAGAGAGAGAGAGAAAGAAAGAAAGAAACAGAAAGAGAGAGAGAGAGGAGTGCTGGGCTATGAGCCAGGTCTCAGTGATGTCGGAGGAAGTCTGTCCGATTCACTGGGAGCACTGGTTTCCTTGTGAAAGTGGTGGTGCTCCGGGGGCTGACGTGCACAGGATCCTCCTCCGTAGCCCGGGGGTCGTGTTGTGAACGCTCACAGGATGTTTGGGACAGGGGGGGAGGGTGAAGGGGTGCGGGTGGGTAGGGTGGGAATGACGGCCGCTGAACTTTGAAGTTTGTTTGTCCGGTAGCGGACGGTGGGAAAGTTTGTGCCCTCCTCCCTGCCACCCTCCCCCCTGCTACAGCTACCTCCTCCGTCATACACCTTCACCCCCAGCTTCTAAATTTAGCTTAATTCAAGGATGGACTTCCCCCATGCTTCATCCGTTGTTTGTGATGTCTTAATGGGTTCCTATCCCTGCTCTACGGGGGGGGGGGGGTGAAGAATGTGGGTCGAGTGAGAATAGAGGTCAGTGGAAAAGGGAGAGTGACTTAACATGCGTTATCAGAGAGGTGATTTCCATTAATCCTCGACGACATCCCTCCCCTTCGTCTTCCTCCCAGGCCTCCTCCTCCCAGCACAGCACAGCCATGTTCGCCTCGGAGGGGTCGCCCCGCACCCCACCAGGGGTCATCGCCGCCGCGCCACTCCCGCCCGACGTGGACATGAGCCGATGGAGCGAGGCCGAGTTCGCGGAGAAGTGCACTTGTGCAGTGGAGGACCAACTCCTGGACGGAGGGTCTGACCGCCAGCACAGGCCCCAGGCGGAGAGGTCGCTGCCCAGGAGCCTGGCCCTCAAAACCTGCCCCGACTCCGGAGAAGTAAGACCGCACGAGCGTTTCCTGTTTATGGTTGAATGAGTGAGAAGGGTGTGGGCCGTGGTGTGGACGATGCGTGCGTGTGTCCTTGGGGTCCTGCTCTTCCACTGAAGTAACGGAAGGCTCCTCAGACAGGTCTACCATCTCAACTGAAGTGGCTCATCGTCGGCGTTGCCATGCGTGTGCATGTTGGAGAGCGTATCTGGTGACGCACTGCGTCACTGCCGCTTCCTTCCACCTCTCCATTCATCCTAAGGGGTGGAAACGCTTGACACGCTGTTGTCTAATTTCGGCCTTTCCTCTCTGGTGTGTGTTTGTGTGTCTCGGGACAGACAACAGAGACAATGGCCGGCCCCTCTGCACACAGCCTGAGGTCTCTATGATTAGTAGCTACCACAGATTCCCGGCCTATTGTCCCAGGCACACAATTAAACCGTAAAGTGGAGACGCGGAGGCCAATCTCAGAGACAACCTCGTAAATAACCCTCTGGCTGGAGACTAAGTCAACGGCATTTATACACGTAAAAAACTCCGGGTGGTTGAATGTTTAACCGGCCTGAGAAACATCAAAAGTGTGTTTTTCGGTTGAAAGGAATGAGAAAAAGGAGCCCCTATGCTTGCGTGAGGTTGCATGTGGTTTCCTGGTAAAATACACAACAGGGGATTAGAGGCTTTTGTGTGTGGCCATGCATTGAGTGGTTCAGGTCCAAAGTCTCTGAAGATGGGGAACCAGGAACGCACCCAGGTGTGTTCAGGTTGTCTCAGCAGCATGAGGGCCCTCTTACAAGGTCAGCGGGTCCGGGCCACTTCTAAGAACAGTGGCGGTTCCTAGTATCAAGCCCCTTAAACCAAACAAATGAAAGCTATATCCAGAGTATTTAGCCCTCTAGCCTCTAAAACTGTGCATTGTTCAGCAAACTGTCAGTATAGTCTATATATAGCATACGGCCATTATTCAAAGTTTTGAGACAGAGTTGCCACAGGTCCTATTGACAAAGCTCAGGGTGTTTGTTGGGGTGTGTCCGTGACACCCTATCCTTTTTTCTCCACCCTGGAGGCTTAAAATGGGGGGATGAGTTTCACACCTGCAGGCAGCAAAACAAGAGTTGTGGTTAATTTTTAATACACGGCTGGGAAACCTAAGGACAACCGGTCTGATTAGCTTATAAAACATTCATCATGTGAGGATGATAACATGTTATTTTTCCAAGTCTCTCACGTTCTCCATTACAGATTTCATTACCAGTCACCCAAAATGTGTACCGAACGTTTGGCTTTGACAGTGTGAAAATATTCGAAAATCTTGTAAAGCCGGTCTTTCTTATAAATACAGTTTCCTGGAGAGAGTACAGTTGGTTGCTAGATAGCATGTAACAAATATAAATAGTATCAAGCTTTCTGGTAAACATGACAGTGTATTCTGTAGAATCTAATCAGGCTCATTTTATTTGTTGGTTGATAGGGCTTCCTCTTCCTTATAGAGTCATATCCCATGCTCTGAATGAGTCCACTGTTTGACAGTGATGTCATTTCCTGCTTGTTGAACAGGTGCTCGGGGTGATCACCGAGGAGGTGATCCCAAAGGGAACACGTTTTGGCCCGCTGGTTGGGGAGTGCTACACCAATGAGACGGTGCCAAAAGATGGCAATAGAAAGTATTTCTGGAGGGTAAGTTCTTTTTTATACTTTTTTTTCTTTAACTCTGGAGCCCTTTATGCATGCGAGTGTGTGTTTGTGTGCGATAGTACGAGAAACAGTGAGTGTGTGTGTGTGTGTGTCAAAACTGGTCACATCCTGTTTTATTCCGGAGAGGCTGATGTGACAGTGGAGGGGTACGGGCTGGCATTTGTGGTGAGACATCCTGTGAAATGTTGACTGGGCCTCTCTACCTATACGCCCCCTGTGCCGAAAGTGTGTGTGTGTGTGTGATTCAACACGGCAGAGGGATATTTAAGTTCACAAAAACAGCTGGTTTGGTTCCAGTGACGCAACGGTCGCCTGCTCTCTCCGCTCCTCTCGGCAACGCCACGGTCTCGCTGCCGGTAAACGCTCTTACGCACTAGCGCAGCTTCTCGCACTGGCGCAGCCTCTCACCCCAACTCTCACACTGACTAAGCAAGGAAGTGGTTCGAGCCCCGAGAGGTTGCGAGACTTGCACAACAACGTCGAGTCATTAGGCTGCCAACAAAACAGCTTGACAGACCTGCGTAGACTACATCGGTGAGACTCAACAAGCCTCAACGTCGGAGCCTCAACACAAACATGAGATCTACAGTCATAACATAGCACAACAATCTGCAACACCAGTTTACAGAGATAATTGGTGAAAGAGGAAAAGTTGAACAAATGAAAGCAAGAAAACATAATTGTGATTGCCAATTTGATGACATTGGTAAACTCTTGTCTTTTAGTATTCATCTCAGGCATGCATGCAGTCATTTAGATCAGTGGTTTGGTCAGTGGGTGAGAGCGTGATGTGAATTTCCCAAGCCTGTTCCTATTTAAAAGGCTGTCATCATTCCCCCGGTTGAGAGCGTTCATAAACAATCGCACAAACCCACATCTGTCCCAGCCAGCAGTATCCATTTACCATCAAGTCACATGGAGACGTATTGCATCATGGTTACACACTGAGTGGAGGATACGGTATGTTGACGCAGTGATGTAAAGAATACTTTGTGTTTTTTGTTGTTTTCTTCGTCTCCAGGTCTTCTCCGAGGGGCGTCTACATCACATTGTGGACGGCCTGGACGAGGAGCAGAGTAACTGGATGCGCTATGTGAACCCGGCCCACGGTCTGGAGGAGCAGAACTTGGCGGCGTGCCAGACGGGCATGTCCGTCTACTTCTACGCCGTCCGAGCCCTCCGCCCGGGTCAGGAGCTGCTGGTCTGGTACTGCCCAGAGTTTGCCCATCGCTGCAACTACCCGCTGCTGGGACAGCTGGTTACGCCAAGTGTTGGTATGTCTGTGTGTGTGTGTGTGTTGTGCACGTTTGTGTGAGAGCGAGGAGTGCGGGTTGTAACTGGTCGAACACATTACATCAGGGTTTTTCGTTGTATATACGGATGAGCTCATTTAGAGTGCAACGTGTTGACTGCAATGGTAGATAGGCTATTCCTGGCACCCCTGGATGTGTGAACGTTTTTTTTGAGGGCCGACGCTCTGGCCAATTGGCACTGTCTTTGTGTTGGTGTGTAACTTATAATAAAGTCACACCTTTAGGCTTTTGTAAAGGGGCTAATATGAAAGGGAAAGAGACAAAAAGAAACCAGAGAAGATCCAGTTCAAATGAGCAGTCAACCTCAGATAAACATGGAGAGAGGGCCACGAGTACATACTGTAACAATGCCATTTAATATACAAATGCCTTTGCGTATACTAGCGGATAGATCCAGGAGAATACACTGGAAGAGAAAAGGGGGTTGAGAGACAGAGGGGGAAGGTGTCAGAAATGGGGGTTGGCGAGCTGTTGACAGCTTTTTGCTACGACTCCCTTATTTATTTGGCTCTTTTAAGAGGAGGAGGAGGGGAAGGAAGGGCTGCACTGACTACTTGAACTTCCTGGCGGGGCGTCCCACTGACAGATGGATATCTCTCTGAGTGTCGGCCGTTTGTTTGCCGAGGAGCTTACCTCTGAAGAGAGGGGGGATGGGTGACCCCAGAGAGCACCCACGCAGATAAGGAAGTGTTGTGTTTGTGTGTGTGTGTGTGTGTGTGTGTGCACGTGTGTTTGTGTGTGTGTGCACGTGTGTTTGTGTGAGTGCATAAGAGAGTAATCGAGTGTTTGTGTTTGAGTGTCCAGTATCAGTGCACTAAACTTATATATCTAGTGAGTCACCTAAACAGTTCCTTGGAACTCTTAATCCATACCTGTGGCCTACAGACTTTAACGGTGACGCTGTTGACTGACACAGACCGGACTGGTTTGTAACCTAGACTCGGAGTCACTCTCTTTTCACCCACTTAATCTGTGTCCTCATCAGTCGTACATTGTTTCGCACATTCTATCGACAGACCTGGGAGAGTGCCTACAATCTTAACAGATGCAGACACATATCTGATAAAAAAAAATGAAGCTTCTTCTCCTTATCATCAAAGCATATGCTAGCTGGTTAGACGAGAGTTCTTCCCTTTGCTAGTGTGAGATGAAAGCTGCAGGCGGGAGTGGATGTTAATAGCACCCCTGCTGGGAGTGTGATCGCAGATGGATATAATTGTCAGGTGCTGGTGTGTCACTGGCATGTATTTTTAGCAGATGCCACAGGGCTATAAATGTGTCGTACCTCAAATCCATTAGCTCTGATTGACTGCAAATCGTTTTACCCATTTGTATACAGCAGCGCAGTACACCCCCTTCCAATAAACACAAATGACCTTTGGTGGTGATGTGCTTCTCTCTCCCTACAGAGCAGAGCTTGGTTCGGGAGAAGAGCCCGGGGAAGAGGGGGCACAGTGTGTCGGAAATCCTTCGGAAAGAGCCAACCAGGACCAACCCCAGTCACCCTGACGGCCCCTTATCCAAATCCAGGTCCCCTGGCCTCCCGCTCTGCCCCCTTGTTATATACCCCCTCCATCCCCATTCTGAACACCTCGCTAGCTATGCACCTATGGCATACTGCGGGCCGCCAGCCCCCAAAAGCCCAGCTATCGCCACTCCTGACTTACCCCATCTGCACTTTCCTGTCAAGTACACCCAAGGAGGCCCTGCTGCGGCCAAGCATTACCCAGAGTCCTCTCTGACAAGTCGTGTCTACCCTTGTCTGCGAAGCCATCCCTACCTCGTACCTCAGTACCCACTGGGCCTCAACCCCGTTCTACCTCACTCGTACACATTCTACAGGGACAGACTACAAGCCCCCGTTTCGCTTTCTTCTCACGTACTGCCTCATCCCCACTTCCTCCATCCATCAGCCAATAGGCACGTTGACTTCTCCCTGACCAATAGTCACCGAGAACTCTTACTGCCGCTTGCACTGACCGGTAGCAACACAGGCCTCACTCTGCCGCTGCCCAGTGGGAAAACGGGCCGTGAAGACTTTGTCCCGACACAGAAAAAATACCTCGACCACCTTGCAGTGAGGTCCTCCGGCAATCTCAGGGACCTGAAACACTCCCCCTCTACTAGTTACAGTAAGGATCTCTTTCAATCGACACCCCCAAGTGCCTTGTCCGTAGCCACTTCCCTCCGGGAGGCCTCCTCCTCTCTTACACCCAGGGAAGGCTCTCCGAAGGTAGGCATGGCCGCCTCTAACGACTGCCTGCCATCCAGACCCACCTCTGCAATGCTCACGTCGAGACAAAGCGGCGCGGAGGACCCCATGGACCTGAGAAAGTCCAAGCGAAGACGGGACATCGGCTACAAGACCTTGTCCTACCCGCTCACCAGGCAGAACGGGAAAATACGGTACGAGTGCAACATCTGCGGCAAGATCTTTGGCCAGCTGTCCAACCTCAAGGTAAGTCCCTCGGACCCAAGTTGTGATTTACAAAACAGTTTATTAAGTTTCTGTTAAATGTAACAGATTTAATTTGATTCTGTCTGGTTGACTAGACTGAATGAATTCTCCCCTCCTCAGGTACACCTGCGAGTGCACAGTGGAGAGCGTCCATTCAGGTGTCAGACCTGCACTAAAGACTTCACCCAGTTGGCCCACCTTCAAAAGCACTTCCTGGTACACACAGGAGAGAAACCACATGAGTGCCAGGTCAGGTGACACTATTATTAGTCAATAAACTAAATGTATTTCACCTGAATGTTATCTACAATTCTTTTCCCCAGTATTGGTTGTACGGAATATTCTTTAAACTTCCTTTAAAACAAATGTGTTACTCTTAATTCCCTCAGGTATGCCACAAGCGCTTTAGTAGCACCAGCAACTTGAAGACCCACCAGAGGCTCCACTCAGGAGAGAGGCCCTACCTGTGCAAGCAGTGCCCAGCCCGCTTCACCCAGTTTGTCCACCTCAAACTCCACAAGCGCCTTCATAGCGGGGAGCGCCCCCACCAGTGCCCAGGCTGCCAGCGAGCCTACTTCCATCACTGCAGCCTCCAGGTGCACCTCCAGGGCTTCTGTCCAGTCGCCTTCTCCCCTAGCCCCCACGCACCCTCCATGGAGGAGCTCCACTGCGTCAACGACAAGATCGACCGGTTTGACCTAAGCGAAGCGGCGGAGCGCCTTGAGGTCGTGGCAGCGGAAGCGGAGCTGGAGAAGGGGAGTGTGATCCAACTACTGCAGGAGATGGAGCCGATGAGCGGTGGCGAGGCCACAACGCTGGACGCGGGTATCTACAGAGCGGCCAAGGAGTCGTCATTCCTGCGGCAGTACCACAGCAGCCCACTGCCGATGCATCCCACTAGCATCAAACAGGAGTCGGACTACATGTCCGAGCCCTAAATCACACTCCCTAATCCATCATCTGTAATCCTTAGAGGTTGGCGCCACAGCTCCCCGCCCCTGCCCTTTTTGAGGCAAAGCCTGATCTTCGTCAGGGAGAGCCAACATAGCACATAGAATCAGGACTGCAGTCAGTGAGGCAGTGGGACGAAACTCCAAAGACTCAATTACAGCATGGTGGAGACCTATAATATCCTCGTATTTGTTAATTTATTATAGTTTTAGCCTGGTCTAAAACAGGCTGAGATACCGTAGCTTACTTGTAATGTGATTGATTTTCAACAGGGTATACTATTTTTCCAATTTTTTTTTAAGTCATTCTTATGAAAACTGAGCAATAACTAGACGTGAAATGCATTAAAACATACTTATCTCATCACAGTATCGGTTCATGTTTGTGCATAATGTTTGTGCGTATTTTCTTTAAAAATACATTTTCTCTCTATCAGTAAGAAATTAGGTTTTTTATTTACCAGATAGAGTATTATATACCGTCTATGTTGTTGATCGTGATATACTGTACTGCTGTGTACACACATAATGAGAATGTTTACAGTATGTGACATGTGATAGTCATAGGCGGTTTAAGGACCCTTACATTCTTAGAAACGACACTGCTCCCTGAAACGGGAAACACTTATTGTTCGTCAATAACCATCTGCTACACCCACACAGTCTCACACACAAAATAGACACACTGTCACCGAAACTTGGACTATGCATGACTTGACACAAAAACACAATACTTGGGGTGACTCATGTTCCATGAATATACTAGCCCAACCACTTGCTAACTTCTGACTTATTTACAACAACGTATCAACTTGATTAACTTCCTTTAAATGCAGCTCATTTTACACACTGTCCACATGTAATGCATAACATAAGTAGCAGGAGAAAAATTATCTCAATGACAGGGCCGAGAGTAAACTAGCGTTTGAAAGATCCGGCCTTGTATCCTGAACAAAGCAAAATAACTGAATCAAAAGGCCTGTCAGTTCACTAAAAGTCCGTTTCAGTATAACCCTAGATCTAAAGAGATTAAGTGATGAACGAGGAATTGGCTTTATGACTTTACGTTATAACCCAATCTCAAGAATCAGTCCGTGATAACAGTGGGCAGTTAACAAGTTGTGGACAATCAATCACTCCAAGGTCAAAAATAGTGCAATTCAATATTCAAACAATTTCGAATGAAACTGACGGCTACAATTTGATTAAATTAATACATTTTCACATTAATTAATATATTTTCACATTGTGACCAATTTTTGATAAAGTGTGAAGATAATGTGGAATTGAAAAAATAGGCCGAAAATCATTAGACTAAAAGGACTTCTGTCGACTGTAGGCACAGATTAAAGTATCCTATCCCTTTAAAAATATACAATGACGTCAGATATTTTTGATGGGAGGCAGGCACCAGGAGTAACCGATCGTTGGTGAAGGAAAAGAGGGATGCCTACTACAATGTCCCAGGGTGATTTTCGCGCCCACATCTCTGTATGATGATAAACGCTGGGCAAATCGCCCGTCAAATGCCATCGGCAGCCCGGCGAAGTGGATGCTGGATAGCTTGGTGCCAGGCTGTCCTCTTTGGTGCGTCGGCGGTGGTTATCCTGGCTGAAAGGAGCGCGCGTAAGTGGGCATAAAATGCCTTACTATATTAGCTGGCTCATTGACTTGTAAATAGGATGACTAACGGTTCGGACAGACACTCATGTCATGTTGCTCAGTAATTATGTGTTTCTTGGCAAGGTTAGATTTATAGTTGCTTACTAGCAATCGTTCGTCTGGCTTATTTTCTGCCCATCACAAACCAAAAAGAAAAAGCTAACGCGGCTATCCCTAATTGTAGCGTTGCTGGCCAGCCACCTGATCAGCCGAACGTTAGTGATGAACATTGACTACTTGACAGCTTTTTAGTATTATTATATAATAATAAATATAAAATTTAACGTACTACCGTTGAAAGTCACTGCACCTTAATTTAAGCCGTTTTAAAATAATTGCACATGTGTTGACAGTCTGCTTTTTTGTTGTGTATGAAATGGGGTTACAAAATTAGAAATCTGTTCCATTCACGCTGCTGGTGCTCAACGCATCTGTCAGTCAGGGCGCGCGCTCGTATTCTCCGCGAATGCCCTGGAAATCGACGTGCAGTGTATTCATTCAGGTGTGTTCATGCGAAATACCCTGACTAAGCAGATCAATGACAAGGGCAGGACACAGGAGATGAGAGGACTGACTGCGTGCGACTGCGCACGAAAAATGACTTTGTTCTGGGTACGTATAGCTTTTCAGTGCATGGGTAAAAATATCGCGACTGTCGGGCTCCACCGATGGAGCGAGTCCCAGAGGAAGACAACCCAAGCAAACTAATCAATAATACCCTACTGAGACCAGTTACCGTCAATCCCTGCCAAGTCTGTGGTTTAAGAGCACATTCAATACACCACATGGCTAATTGAAGACCAATTGATATCTTGAAAATTCATATTTGCCCCCCTTATTTTTTTAACCCATAAAATGTTCTCTGTCATTACCTTTTTGACATAAACTTGCGTGTGTGTTAATATGTGCACTTTTCACAGTGATATACTGTATAGGATTCTACCTATGGAATGAGGAAACGCAATGGGCGGGTCTTACTCTTGGCCTGATGTTGCCAGGAACAGCGATCCAATTGTTAAGTTTGAAATGGTACCATGACGATGGTGATGATCGGAAATGCTTCCTTTCTGTCATACACCTGCTACATCTGGGCATCTTTAAACGGTGAGACCAGATTTACACTGCCATTGATCAATTTAAACGTGTTGTGACAGTTAAAACCACTCATTCTTTAAATTAGAAAAATCAATCAATTTCAATCATTCTGTCATATTAGAAATCATTCTTTAAATTAGAAAAATCAATTTCAATCATTCTGTCATATGACTGGGGAATTGTACGTTGAAAATAGAACAATAAAAATGTTCATTCCAAAGCTCACATCGTTTTATGCCTTTAACAGCCTGTCAACTTCGACATTCTGTAAGCTAAAGGTCACACAGGATTTATCCAATGACCCTGGTCTCTGTCTCCCTCTGCTGGCAGGCTATGGGACTGCATGCGGTCAGTTTGGCGCATGCAGGGCTCAGCAGTAGAGCTCGGCGTGGCAGTGATGCAGCAGGCGGACGTGTCGGCCCTGCGCCTGGTGGAGGCCCTGGTTCTAACCCTCCCACAGACCCTCCTGCAGGCCTATGTCCTAGTAGCCACTGACGTTGGCCTCGATTCGCCAGGTAAGGTGCAGGTTCTTCACAAAGGACCACCCCGGTGAATGAGTTATAAAAATCAGGTCATAGGCTTTGTAACAAGGGATGCATTGCTTAGTGCAGATGCAAACAAGCGTACCTCTTTCCGTCTCTGTCTCTGACCTTCTTCCGTTCACCATCTCCTCTAGTGGGATACTGCTGTGGGCTCTGCCTGCTGTCCGTGTCCTGGGCTCTGGTGCTGTTCAGCCGGGCATGCTGCCTGATCCGACCAGGCCACCTGGCCATGCCCCCGGCCGCCTTGCTGTGCCAGCTGCTGTGGAGGGGGGGCATGCTGACCGCCAGGGTGGCCAGTCTCATGTGCTTCGCCAGGGTCTTCAGTTGGTGGGTCTGCGGCGTGGCAGGTGAGAGAGCCTCGGGGTCCGCATTACGGACGAGGGCACAACTAAGAGGAACGAGAAAAAAAAAAACAGGAAATAAGACAGAGGATGATCTAGTCTAGTCCGGTCTAGTCGCTGCACTGAAAAAAAACAAACACCTGGACGGCTTTATTTCAAAAGAAAAGAAACAGAAATTGTCTAGCCAAATGAATTACGTAATGACGGAATGGAAGGTCATCTGGTGATGCAGGGCGTTGTCCCCAGAGCGGGGCATCGGGTTCTCCCTGAGCGCCAGGCTGTACCTTCCTGCTGCTGCCCTTGTATTCCCAGGGCACGCTCTGATTCACTCCAGGTCTATTTTTATGCTGACCTCCAGGCTTCCACTGGCTCACCGCGTCCTTCTGGCTGGTCTCCCAGCAGCCTGACATCTGCACCGGGCCCTGGTGTTGGCGTGCCTTTAACGCCCTCATGGGGGTCGTCCACATCTTCCTCTTTCTCAACGTCAAAGACGGGCCCTCGCGCTTCCGCATGGCCAGTTTCTACGTGGTACGTGAGCTTCTCTTTTTAGTGAACACCTCTGGCTTTCACGCTGCTTTTGTTTTCTGGTGGCTGCTGTTATCTTAAGGTTTTGTATTGCAGGCACGTAAGGTATTGGTTATACTGACCTTCACACAAGTGCGCACACACACACACACACACATACACTCACTTTTGCCTTGTCATCCCTCCCTTGATGTGAGTGACGTCAGTGCTTATCTCAGTCCTGTCTGCAGAGCTGATGTTGTTCCCTCTCATTCCTGCAGTTCATGCTGGTAGAGAACGCCACTCTGCTGCTGGCAGCCACCGACTTCCTCAGCGAGGCATCGTGGGAGAGCGTAACCCTCCCCACTGCTGTGTTGTGTAGCTTCCTGCTCGGTGAGTCACCGCGGCCTGCTTCGCTCTCCACGTCTAATGGTGCAAAGCCTCGGGGATGGCAGAGGATTTGTCATAAATGCAAAGATGTTTGAGAGCTGTATTTAAAATATATTATCCCTCAGCGGGAACTGTGTATGTGTGTGTGTGTGTGTGTGTCTATTTGTTACCTGCTTATGTGCACTGTATTTATCAGCCTTTTTTTTTTTGCAACATTAGTATTTGAATACTTCATAGAATTTCCTCTCTCAACTCTCCACTCTGCAGGCACAACCTCTCTGGCACTGTACTACCGCTTCCTTCACCCCAAGTCCACGGAGATCTCCCAGGGCCTGAAGCGCAGCCACATGGGCAGCAGCTGCCTGGAGCAGGGCGAGTCTTCCTTCTCCCTCGGGGACAAGAGCCTGCCGGCCCACTCCCTGCACAACCACGGCAGCTTCTCCCTGTCGGGCGTGGCCGGCTCCCTGGTGGACCATCCTGGGAGGTGCGGAGCCCGGTCCAACAACAACTGCCCCTGCTACCACCACCACTGGCTCCTCATCCGCCTGGCGCTGAAGACGGGAGACGTGGGGAAGATCCACCGGGCGTACGGCGCCGGCGGGGTGGCGGCCCTGCTGGACGGCGAGGACTACACCCCCGAGCTGAAGAGCAACGGCGGCCTCACCACGGCGGCGGGCAGCTGCGACGGGGTCTCCACCTCCGACTCGCAGGGGAAGGGCCTGGCGCCCCTCTCCGACTGCAAGGAAGAGTTCCAGAGCATCAGCGATCCCACGTCCAGTGACGCGACGGAGGAAGGCGAGGAAGAGGGGGAGGAGGAACAAGAAGAGCGGGACAGCCTGGAAATGGAGAGTCCCCTGGAGTCCCCCGCCTCCGACTACAAACGCAGCTCGCCCGAGGGGAAATCCGTGTTCGGGGACAGCCCTGAGCCGTACTTCTGCCCCACCGAGTCTAATTCCACTCTGTACTTCAGCGCTGACCCCCAGTCCCCCAGCAGTGCTAGTAACCCTCGCCTGGACCGGGACACGGGGGGCCTGGAGCAGGCTTCAGGCCTCAGCTCCATTCCCAGTGACCCCGCCCTGCACCGGGATGTTCGGGGCCTGATGGGGCGGGTGGGGCCACGCTACACCTCGACTCCCAAGCTGGACTTTGGGGCTCAGGAGGCCCCGTCCACTGTCCCACACCTCACAGGCCCCAGAAGGCAGCTGATCATGTCCCGCAGAGAAGAGGACGAGAACTTTTAGCCATAGGAAGGAAAGAGGGATTGTGTGAGGAGCATTTGACAGCAGCTAACAGCATCCAGCATTGCCATCACAGCGCGATATAGCTTTGCTGGCTTCCTGAAAGCACAATAATCGTATTATGAACTATACATTTCCTGCTGTTTCTGTTTTCTAGAGAGACATAGCGCCCTGTCCCAACAGAAGAACACAGTATTATACTCTATTTGACTGAAATTGCTTAAAACCGGGCTACCTTGTGAACTTGACAAACCTGTGTTTGACGTTGGAAGTTTTAATGGTGTTACTTTCAAGCGACACCATTTGCCTTTTGGGAAGTTTTAAAATAACCAAGTATTCAACTCTAAAAACTAATTGCTCTTTTTCAAGGTATATTTTGTTGCGAAAACGTTTGTGTTTTTATTATTATTTTTGTCTCTCATACATATTGAACATGTTGACCATGTTGGAATTTGCTAAATGTTACATTGATTGACATTCTACTAACATAAAGTATATCCCAGGCCATTTGAAACATTTTCAAAACCTCAAGTGTGCAAAGAGAAAATGACAAAACGATTTTTAGATTTTAGAATTTTTCTTCATTGCATTTAGTTGATTGATGTTCTGTAAAGGGATTAATTCACAAATGCTAACAGCTAAAAAGACGCTGGTATCAACATTTCCTTCCTCTCAGGTGCTTGCCTATTTGGCATTGATTTGTAGGTGCAAAGCCGCTGGTGGCTTTTAACAAGCAATAAATGTCATACTGGGGTGACCAAATTCAACATTGTTGGAGTCATTTGTACTGACTATTTATTCATGTGTCATTTAAGGCAGACACTTTAACCACGGAATGTTTTGATCTTTGATCTTTATTGAGCCCTTTTGAACTGCCCTTTTTGAAATAATAATTTTACCCACAATTAACGTTTCATACATTTTGATTTAGATAATGCACAGAAATGCAAATTTCTTCCAAGGAAGGAATGTATGCTACGCGCCCTTTAAGGTTTTGCACATGCGCATATTGCAGAGAAAGTTAACTCCTGAACTTCGCAGTCAGAAAAAGTCTGATTTAGGAAAAACTAGAACAATCTCATTCAGCCAAAATGGCATTTCGTAGGAGAAACAAGAGTTATCCCTTTTTCAGCCAGGAATTCTTAATTCAAAACCATGCGGACATTGTCTTTAGTTTGGTGATTTTGATATTGATCGGGCTGATGTTTGAGGTGAGATGAACTCAGATTCTCTTTTTTTCCTTCGTCTACTCAGCTGTTATTTGCTGGCAAGTCTGCTGGAGATACAGTGATAAATAGTTGACCAATAACATGCATTTGTTTAATTCAATCACAATTATTATTATCGACAATCTGGATGATAACGGCGCTATTTGTTTCACACGTTCTGACAGTTGTGCTTATTTTCTTTAGTTTAGTCGATACATTTAATCAGTTTGAAAATAATTGAATATGTTGCGAAAACGCTGCCAAACAAGATTACTTAATATTTTTAAACATGCACCCGTTGCTCACAATTTATCTTAATACTAAATTATTTAATCAGTGACAACTGTCGTCAGTTCCTATAAAACGGGCAACCGCAGGATTAGAGAAGTTGCAATCACACAAGTAAATACTTCATTATTTGCACGTATTTAGCATTTTAGAACATTTTAAAAGTTATGACATTTTCACTTTTGTTAGTCGTAGTTTTCTCCGCTAGAGTATTTTCCAGCCGAGAGCGACCCAATTCGAACTCAAGTTAACTGCCACGTCTCAATCTCTCAGGCAGCCTGCTAGAGCAAGCAGTTTTGTTAGAGAAGACCAGATTATGTTTCCCACAAGCACGGGCTTTGATACATTGTGAATATCTAATAGCCCACAAATGTATTCAGATCTACATTGTAGCTGATCAGTTTCAATTCGGAATCAGACTCTTTTGTTGTCTCGCAGTCAGCGATTCAAATATGAAGGGTATTTTCATGAGCTTTCACGATGTGGAAAAAGTGAGGCACAGTGAATAAACCACACGTATCTATCTGGTCAGGCAACGAAGGCTAACTGGCTGTGAACTCAACTGGTTGTGGAATGGCACCTGTGGCTAGGCACGTACGGAATGTTGGCGACGAGTCGGTGAACAGTCGAGCTTCAATAGAAGTAGCAACTTCCTTAGTCATTGCAAGCCTTGTCATGCTGACCTATTTTAAATAAGTCAGCACCTTCGTCAACCCATGGTCTTCACTTCCTAATAGAAGGTTCAGATTTAGGGTCTTTTTAAGCCCCATCCCGACCCCAGTGCTTTTTGGACACACGGATGAGAATGCCAGTGCCATACCTAACAATTACTACTATTTCACTTTGCTTATCACAATTTTTCATTTCCAGGCGACAGCCAAGACTGCCATTCTTTTCATCCAACCACAGTACAATGTCAGCATATTTTCTCCTGGTGAGTTCATCAATCGTTCCTTAACATGGGCATAGTTTTACTCTACAGCTATAAGGCCATGAAAATAGTAGCTATGCACTGTTGAGGGTTGAATAACTTGAGGGTTATTTCACAGGGGAAGTTAACACTTCTGAAACTACTGATGTTGACATTAACCCTAGTGTGTGTCTACACTTCTAATTTCGAAAGTGATTATTTACATTGGAGCAGGACACCACCAGGTGCATTCCGTTGACAGATGTTTGCTTTAGTTTGGAGGCTGAATTCTGTACCCCTCCTGTGTGTGTTTAGAGGGAGAGGTGACGCTGTACCAGTACGGGTGGAGGGACTGGGCCACTATTCTCTTCTACTTCTTCATCACCATCATCCTCCATGCCGTGGTGCAGGAATATATCCTAGATGTGAGTGCCCACGCATCAAAACTGAATCCCAAGATCTTCACTAAAAGAGATGAGGTTTTCTCTATGACTTCCGAGGCCTTTTGTAAGAGATCAACAGCATTACTTGGGCAGAAAAATCTCCTAAGCTTCAATCATGGGTTCTGCTCATGTAGAAAAACATCAAAGACTCCAGCTTGTTATCATTTGAGCACCGTCACTTGCTGCCTGTTTGTTTAGAGTAGGATAGCATTATCTGAAACGGAATGTTTGCCTCTGAAGTGCTTGGGAGTGGTTATATTTAGCACTCTGCCTTTTGTTGTCCGCTGGTACACTGGTTACTGTACACTTCCTTGTGCATGATAATAGGGCCAAAATTGGAGCTTAATCTGATTGCGAGCGGCTACACCTCCCACAGTGTTTGGACCCTGGCCAGTCACGGGGTTGCGTTTTATTGTCCTGTTTGCAGAAAGTGAACCGGCGTCTGCATCTGTCGAAGAGCAAGAACACCAAGTTCAACGAGTCAGGCCAGCTGTGTGTGTTTCACGTGGTGTCCAGCGTGTGGAGCCTGTACGTCGTCATAACGGTGAGATAACTGCACACACGTTTACACAGGGCCACGCCAATAAACCTAGGCAAACATGCATGTACTGTACGCATGCAGACACACACTACCCATCTTACACGGCTCGCTGTAATGTAGGAAAACACTGATGACCTCAAATGAACCTTTCCCTCCTCTATCCAGGAAGGGTATCTACTGCATCCCAGCAGCCTTTGGGAGAATTACCCTCATGTCAATCTCAGGTATTACTCCCAATCTGGTGATAGAACTAGATTACTTTAATAATATGAACAATGTTGAATTCCAATGCAGTGTCCTTGCTCATGAAATTTAAAGACACTACCTGTTTGTGCTTGTTTTTGTCAACAGGTTCCAGGTGAAGTTCTTCTACCTAACTCAGCTGGCGTATTGGCTTCACACCCTGCCAGAGCTCTATTTCCAGAAAGTACGCAAGGTCAGTAAGGGCTCCATCGGAACAACAAGGAGAGTGTGAGTGTGAGTGTGAGTGTGAGTGTGAGTGTGAGTGTGAGTGTGAGTGTGAGTGTGAGTGTGAGTGTGAGTGTGAGTGTGAGTGGACGAAATAGTAAGGCACAATAAAATACAGATAATAACTGATGTGTGATTAAAAACAAGGGATTGTGTGCATTTTAACCAATCCAGGACATATGATCTGACAGTGGAACATAGCTGACTGCGTCCTTACTCTTCCGGCTCCGACCTTTGTTTTTCAGGAGGAGATCCCTCGCCAGCTGAAGTACATCTGCCTGTACCTACTGCACATCTCTGCAGCCTACCTGCTCAAGTAAGAACCACCTTCCAGGCAAAAGACGAGAGATGGTATCAGTCTTCGATTCGTGTATCATGTTTCATACCGTCCGGAGCTCTGGTCGAATGTGACACTGTAATAATGCTGAGCTATTACAAGGAAACAACTTTGCATTGTGTCGTCTTTGGTTCGGCTTTCCCCCGTCTGGTCCCTGTCCCCCCCCCCCCGCGAGTGTAATTCTCTGTCCTCTGCCCCTCCCACATTGTCCCCTTCTCTTTCTCTCCTCCCTCTGCCCTCGCCCTGTAGTTTGAGTCGTGTGGGCCTGGTGCTCCTGTTCCTCCAGTACCTATCGGAGGTGGGCTTCCACATCGCCAGGCTCTTCTATTTCACTGACGAGGGCCACCAGAAAATGTAAGCGTCTCATTTTCTCCTTCATCCATGTTAATGGGGGTTTATTCTAGTGTGGTATTTAAAGTTATGCCATTTTTCTTTTTCGGATCAAAGAATTATTGCGGAGGAAAAAGCTGGTATGGCTAGTGTGTGTCAGTGTTTTAGTAATGATGACGTGGTATAATGATTGAACCTGTGTCTATGTTGTGTGTCTAGGTTCGACCTTTGGGCGTTGAGCTTTGTATTCACACGGATGGTGACTCTAACCCTCATGTTTCTGGCGGTGGGATTTGGCCTGGCCCGTTCCGAGAACCAGAGTTTGGATCTGGAGATGGGAAACTTCAACACTACACTGATAAGGTAAGGCAGGGCCGTCCCTAGAGGACACACCGTCTCTCTGTGGACATACATGCTTCTGTCTCTTTCTCAGAGGCACATACATACATAGTCACTTTCTGGGCACCCGATAACTGTTATTTATTTTTGTGTATGCATACAGTACAATTCAAAAGTTTGGACACACTTTTCCATTTACTTCAATGGGAAAGTGTGTCCAAACATTTGACTGGTACTGTATATACTCTGAACATGTATTTACATGCACACACAGTGGCTGTATGGGCCCCTGGTAGAATGTACACAGGAAGCTGCTGTTGCTTCACTTTTATGCTCTCATACTCTGTACACACACACATTCTTACGGATTCTGACGTAATCCTCTCTCTCCCCCGTGTCCTTTAGGATCACTGTGTTGCTTCTGGTGTGTCTAATCCAGTCCTGGCTGCTCTGGAAGTTCTTCCGCTTCCAGCTGCGACGGTGGAGAGAGTTTAGACATGAGCAGGCCGCCCGCAAGAGGGCTGTTGCCAAACAGAACCCCCGGCCGCTAAAGAGAGACTCCCGTAAGTTAACACAAACACACACACACTTAATAATAGGCTCATGGCATAACGCTATGCTAGGGGAGGCTTTGCATGCTATTTGTCTGGTTTTCTATGAAAAAGCTAGCTAGCTTACAGGATATCCATGCTTTGACTTGCACTGTCCACACTGGTAGGTCCTTCTCGTTGTCCTATTTTGAATGGACCTCTTTTTTACCACATACATTACTCTCTCCTCGACTATCCTCCCACCAGTTGGTCACTACGAAAATGGAATAACGAAAGCTGAGAATGGAGCCTCTCCAAGAACCAAGAAGATCAAGGCCCCATAAGTTTGACCCAAAATGGCTGCCCTGAACAGTGGCCCCAGGCCTGACAATGGCTTCTCATCAGTGCAACCGGTGACTGGAGACTACTGGTCGTCCGTCCGCCTCCGGGTTTTGTGTCCGGAGGCGACGCGTGGGCTCGGGTCGCCACGGACACAGGCTTTAATGCTGAAAATGAATTCCAAAAACCTCCTCGAGCCCCAACAGACATTTACTCTCCTCCTATCAGTGTTTTTTTTTACACCCACGCTGCCCTCTATCCCACCTCTCTTTCTATACAGAACCATTTGTGTGTAAAGTATATGTGACACTTTGTATACTGTGTGTGTCAATTATGGAATGTTTTAATGCCTGTCCTCATGCATAAGTACTGTATTGATTCTGATTCTAGTGTGTATCTCATTAATGCCGCTGTGGGCTGATATTAGAATCGGCGTTGCCTTTCTCTTTTTTGTGCATTTTCCATTGGTGCAGTTCAATGTTACTGATTCTATGGTAGCCCTCCAGGGACACACAGGTCTCTGTATGTGACTCACAACTCAATCAGCAAAGGGTCAGTTTGAGTTAAGTGAGCATGAGAACATGAGATTGGACCAATCATGTGGGTTGTCAATCCTTGGCCCCTTCCTATTGGTTATGTCGGTGTAAATCCTGTACTCAATTCGTTTTGGTTGCTTGCAGGAGAGCATCTTGTATGTGTGTTGGATAGTAATGCATGCCATTCCATGTTTTTGTTAAATATTGGTTTATTACTTTATTAAATAATGCATATTTCTGAAATGAGGCGGGTTGTTTTTCAGGACACAAATTCACAATGAAAGAATTGTGAATAATTTATAATATTAATCAAATTCTATCTTCAGATAATGGATTTTTGTCAAACCAAATCAAATGAGTGAATCAGTGTCATCGGTGCTTCATAACGAGTTCAACTAAACAAAAGATGTACACTCAATAAAACAACCTGTGGGTTATTAATATAAATGCATGTACATGCGAGGGTAATTTCTTTGTTTTTGTCTTCAAGGATAGGAAGAGATCTATTATTTAAAGCTAAAATGTATCAAGGTCTTTGGTGGCATCGACATACCTTGACTGATTAAATGTTGAGTTGCATCAGTTACCCAATAAGTGGCCACAGGCTACATTCACCCAAAGATAGGCAGCCCAGTGTTCTTAGAATGCCATTTTATTCTTATGGGAAACATATGCAATGGCCTTTGTTAACATAGTCGTTGAGGTCATTAGTGGAGGAGTTCTAGCCGAGCGGCGGGGAACCCACGAATTTCATGATGAGGGCTCTGTCACCACCTCACCGTCTGTGGAGCGAGAGCAGGAGAATAGACCCATTATTAATCATTATAACGAGTGCATCCTGGCGGTCCATTCCACATCTGCTACATCTGGTTTAGAGGATACCATTGGGACTCGTCCCGTGTTGGTCGTCCACATGGGTCTCGTCCCCGCTCCCCATCAGCATGCCGTGTCTCCGGCGATGGGAGGCCAGGGTTTCAGTGGGGATCTGGTCCGACATGGACTCCAGGTACTTCAGCACGTACTGGTCAGCGTCGGTCAGGACAAAGCGGTGACGGAGGACTGAAAAAAGGTAAAAGGGGAAAGATGACCGGGAGCGACGGAGAAATAGAACAGCCTCGCAACATTCGATGTCCGAGCTCGCGGTGTTAGACTGACGACAACCTGATTTTCAACTGACATCAATTAGAACTGAGTGGTTGTTTCATATAAATGAAAACAACTAAACAAATATAAAATATCACAACTATTGCATGACACCAAGGACAAAACTGCCAGGACTAGACTACCTTCCACTGTCGCTCCAATCGCAAAGTCTGCAGGCGTGTAGTACACGGGCTGGTCCACGCTGTAGCCGGGCTTGGGAATGCGGGTCTTCTCCAGGAACTTGCCGGCGATGATGCCCGAGTTTCGGGTGGGCTTCTCGAAAATACTGATCATGTCGTTGGACGGGTAGTAGCAGAAGATGAAGCGGCGCCCGGCGTCCTGAGGATTCTGAGAGTCCTGTCGTCAGGGAGACGGAGGAGAAGGAGGTTGAGGGAGAGACACTAGAAGTTTAAAACTGATCTTACTGATCAAAGAGGCATTGCTGTATCCAAGTGACGGTTGCACTAAGCAAAAATGTCTTCCCTGCTAAGTAGCTTCATCCAGTCCCGATAACCTAAAACCTGTCCTCTCGCCTTGAGTCCTCCCTTACCATGGTGGCTGCGTAGCGCAGCACTTTGTTGTTGTTCTCCAGCATCTTTACCAGGTCCTTCTTGGGGGGCTCGGGGACCAGGGACAGGCAGTTCTGGAAAGAGTCCTCCAGGGAGCCGAAGCCATTGTAGGGAGGGATGTCCTGAAGAGCACAGGTGGGAAGGGAGATTCAAAATAAACACCATGAACACATTGTAACATGTGCAACTTACCTTGATTTAGACAACATGCAATCATGCCACTGGCAGAAATGCATACACCTTAAGCAAAGCACTTGATTACGGCGGCAAAGTGATGAACCCCAGCAGGTCACAATTGGCCTGCTCTCTCTCACCTTCTTCTTCTCCTCCAACGCGTCCGTCCTTTTGGGCACCTTGGTGGGCTTGAGCGGCATGTCGGGGTAGTGCTCCTGGTAGTAGGCCTTGGTGAAGTCGTCACAGTCGTAGAGCAGGAAGCGGCGGCCCATCAGCCGCAGGGTCTCGCCCACCTTGAAGTCCTTGGGGGAGTAGTACTCCTGCACTTCCTGTGAGGTCACCTCCATTACGCAGGTAGGGAAGGGTTCTGCAGCAGTAGGGAGAGAGACGGAGAACACTCACTTAGATCAGAGTCCCTGGGGGGGGGGGGGGGGCATCAGCACTTCCTACTCTGTATATCTGTATATCATGACTTTGCTGGCTTCATATAGAAAAGTGAACAAGTCACTGGGTGCTCAGAGTAAATGAAAAACTTTGAAGCAGGACCAAGGTCTCCCTTTACAGGGAGCATCCCACACGGTCTAGAAGTGTAATCCACTGGTGCCACTAAAACACTGTGCTTTCCCTATTCACGAAGAGCGGCAGTGTCACGGCGGACCAGCACACAGCCAGCTTTCCCTCTCTCACCGCAGGCAGCTTTGATCCGCTTGGGGAGCTTCTGTCTACGGAGCATCAAAGGGAAAGGGTCTCTGCCACTGTTGGCCTCGTGGACCTCGCGGATTTCCACCGAGTCATCGACCAGGTAGTACTGGATGGTCACCGGTCTGGCTTCGCCGTACAGAGAGTCAGTGTGGTCCCACAGGGCGAAGAAACGCAGCACCTGCAAGCGCGGGCACAACATGAGAGGAGCCAAAGGTGGTGGGCCTTTCTGGATATAATGACAGCGTCACCAGCATAGTTAATGTTACGGTGAGTGGTGGTCACCTTGCGGTCAAAGGTGAGGAACTGATGGAGGAGGTCAGACTCGGAGGGGGTGATGTAGGAGCGGTCAGGCTGGCTGCGATTTGTGACGTAGGGGTCAACCGGGGTTGCCTCTGGCTCGTTTGGAACCAGGCCCTCACTCTCCATGAACTCCTGACGACGAAACGCGCGCGTGCACGAGACATGAAGAGTGAGTGAGAGAGGGGGGGGGATCATACAGAAACATTGCAATGCAATGTTCAAAATCTGTTTACATACTCACCCATTGATTATATGGTATGCTTTTTATGTGTGTGTGTGTGTGTGTGTGTGTGTGAGTTTTACCTGGGTGAATGCGTCACAGTGTGTAACGCGATAGGTCGTCCCATACACCGTCAGGTCCATGGCCATGTTGAGGTCCTTCCAGTGGTAGTGGTCCCCGCGGTCGTTCTTGGGCAGACGCTGGCGCTTGATGAGCTTGCCCTGCCATATGCCCGAGTTCTCCACCACAGGCTCAATGATGCACATGCTGTCGTCTTCCAGGTAGTAGTAGATGATCACCGGACGCACGCGGTACTCCTCGTCAGGGGAGTGCAGTACTTCCTGTTGGAAGTAGGCGTGGAAACGCAACACCTAGAGCAGGAGGGGTAGATAGATGAAGGTGTGAGAACATAACACCTGTTGGTAAACAGTTTGCTAGATACTTTGGGAAAAACGTCATGGACTGTGCTGTCTGTAGGCGTACAAGTCAGTACCTTCTTGTTATAGGCCACATGAGCAGGGATGAAGTTGAGATACGGGTTGTCGAGTGCGGTCCCATAGGTGAGAACAGGCGTCTCAGGGGACAGCTCATTCATCTTGTTCTGGGTCAGTTCATCTGATAGGAGCGATGATTGTCCAATGCCAACCCTGGGTCTGCGTGGCAGAGCGTAGCCTTTTTTAAAGTCCAATGTCTGGGATCGATGGAAAGCAGACTTCTAGACAGAAATGTAAAACATTATCAAGAAGGATGTAATGAATTTGATTAGCTGATGTATAAAGAAATGTGTATATTTATTTCTGTTGCAGTTCTCAATAAAGGTAGAAAAACACTTTGAAAAAAGAGAAAGAAAAAAAGATGGACAAAACAACAATAATTACAACATTTAATGGAGAGATGCAGGAAAACCACGTGAATAAATAAAAATAATAAGAAAAAAAATTATATGTATACAAATGACTATATTAGACCGTAGACATGTTCAAGTTGTCGAACAACATTTGAAAGCTATTTAGATAAATGTTTGTAAGAAAGATCAGAAAGCAGACTAAAGTAGCATATTTTTTCTTAGACATTTACACTATTTTGTAGTATTTTACATGAAAATATACATCTAACTTACACCAAACATTTTCAAAGCCTAATTTGCAAGTTCGTTGCTGATTTATAACTTAATTTTACCGCTACAATTAAAGCAACTACAATCCTGAGTAAACATGTCTCAGTAATACTTTTACTGACAGTAGTAGCAATGCACGATTTGCACAATGCAATGATCAATGCATTCCAGTGCCCAAATTTAGACAGGGTGAGCTGAGCAAAAGGCTTGACAGTAGAACGTTGCTATCAATTGTTCCCAAATTTCGTGTGAATTGGATATATTCTTACCGTAATGTCCCGAAATGTATTCCCTGGCAGAAATGGCAATCCGTGCTCCCTATTGAAAGACATTGCTTCGTTTGTAGAACAGGACACCTGACTAGTGTAGTTGCCCCAATAAAATAATTAGCGGTTCGGATTATTTAGCTAGCTAGCTAGCTTGTTCTAGAAAATGCCTAACAATCGACCCCATTGATAGTTATGGTGAGGTGTCCATGGAAACAATAGAACGGGAGCAGTTACCATGGAAATCATAAACAAAGTAGCAAACTCAGATTGGCGTGACAAATCTTAAATTAAAATCATAGTTTATCTATTTCATATAAATCATTGTAATAATGACAATAATAATAAAACGTTTGTTCTAGACTTACTGATAAAACATAACTTAAACGTTTACATTTTAGGTCTAAACACAATTTACCGCCAGGTGGCGCACCATCCTTAATACTAGAGGCTTTAGGCTAAAGAATACATTATATTTTTAGACAATCATAGAACAATGATGTATATATCTATTTCATATAAAAAAAATTATGGCATTCCGAATAAAACATTTGTTTAGGAATTCGTTTATTACCAACATTTTATTCCAAACACAGGAGTCATACTTTGGTCTCACTTGCCAGCTATAGCCTATGCATTTTTTAAGTCCCACTCAATTTGAAATACAAAAGCTGTTACAATAGTAAAACCACACAAAGGCGGCTTAAAATTAGTTCAAAGGGTCTTGGTAGACTAGATGAGCCAAATATGCACTCTGAACTCATTTGTAAGGAAAACAAAAATCAGAAAAAACATGATAATTCCTATGGTTAAATCCAGTGCAATGTAACAGAACTGGATTGATAATAGCTTATTTTATTTTGACAGCATGATAAATATTGCTCTGTGGTGTCATAAAGGCCAACACAATAGTCTAGTCTTGAGGACTACAGTAATCTTCCAATGCTAATCCATTTATATAAATTCGGCATTGATATAGTTATGTACAACAATTCCAGCAAGATGATAACAAGTGCAATGTTTGACTGAGGCATTTGTCATGAACGATGGCAAAGCACTTACAATAGTGAACAAGTTACAAGCGGAACTGGCCTTGTATTTGTACAGAATCCCAGAGTAGGTGTGTTGATCTAGATTCAGTGGCTCCTTGGCCAATATGATTGGAAACAGTGCTTCTAGATCAATACCCCGACTCTGCGATGCTTGTTAAATATACTTAGGCCATGAAAGGCACATCTATCTTGATTACTGGTCGCTTAGCTAAACATTTGACACTGGGGACGACCTTGTAGCTGGGTAAGGCACCGCACTGTGCAGACAACTGTATCAAAAAAAATAAGCTTACATTTCTCGACCTCTTTGAGGCTTTTAACGTGGCGGTATTCTGTTTTTAAATGCTCACACATCTGTAATAGTAGGCTGGCTGATCCCCTTCTTCGGTAGCTAATATGGCAAGCAGACATCAGAAACACTAGGATTGCATCCCTGAGGTGCCAGACAAGCTTCACCACACTATAAAAAAATATGTCACGACAAAACCATGAAATGCAAACAAAAACAACGTATGCAATAATAAAGCTATTAAATATTATAAAATATATTTCATAAGGGCTGAGATGAATTCGGGAAAAAAAACAACAACAACCACCTTTGGTTTCAGAAGGTTCAAAAGGCTGCATGGTTGACTGCTTGGAGTCAAGATTATCTGTAACAACTGTCCCATACCCTCCGCTTTCCACCAGTAGACATATCAAACCATATAAATCTGATATACTCTCTGCGCAATTCATCCATTTCAATACTGGAGGGTAAAAGAGCATTAAGCAAGCTGCAAGCTTTCATAATGTTTTTGTTAGCTGCTCCATGTTCAGTATGCAACGGACAGATTTAAGGCAGTTATCTGTGGGCCCCGTTTGTGTTCTAAGGCATGGGTCCCACGACCCTCCACTTCCAAGGGGGCCCGTCGAGGGCAAAGGCAGTGGGCTGCTGCTGATGACCTTTACCCCACCTCCAGCTATGAGACTCAGGCTTCAAGTCAAGCAGAGGGGAGGAGCTTCCCCTCACAGCCTACGGGGGCATAGCTTTCAGTATCCTAAGATACACAGGCCCACAGCCTGGTCTGTCCTTCCACACCGGCCCCGTCTCAGCGCTCTCTGGTGCGTTACAAAACCCCCGGCCCATCTAAAGTGGTCCTGTCACGGCCACGCGGCCTGACTTTAATGGGGGGGGGGGACCCGGGGCGTGGCTCCAGGACCTCGCAGCACGACCAATGTCTCTCAGTAATAGCGGTTGAGGCTGCGCGTCCCGGGAACGTCCGGCTGGCCGTTCATCCAGATCTCCCGGATGATGCGCTCCCGCTCTTCCAGCCGCTGGGCCCGCTCCAGCTCCTCGGCCGACGTGAACACATTCATGTTGAGCGTGCGCTCGAAGCGCCGGTGGCGGCGCGCCGACAGGTCCGAGGTGGTCTCCCAGTCCGAGTCCGAGTCGGAGGAGTCGGAGGACGAGTCGGTGGGCCGGCCCTTCGTCGTTCTCTTCTTCTTCTTGGCGGCGGGCCGGCGGCGGTGCTGGCAGTCGGTGCGGCAGGAGATCTGGACCACCAGGGCGAACAGCGTGAGGAAGAGGCCCAGACACACACCGCAGACGAAGAAGAGGGCTGCCCGCTCTGGGTGGTCTGGATGGATAAATGGATGGATGGATGGACAGATGGATGGATGGGGAGAAAGAAAGAGAGAAGATGGAAAGACAAAGACTATTATAAGTCAGACTGTTACAGTAAACTCAACCCTTAGGTTACATAGAAAGTCCGCAACAAAACATCTTCTGCTATCTTCCTTACTGATCTCTCACACACTCTTTCAACTGTTGTCTCCTATCTTTCCACAGCACAACTCCCATGACCGCTGAGAAAGGAGTCAAACAGTGCTTTAATTGGCTTAGATTCTACAGCAGATTATGGCAACAGCTGAAGAGCTCCCTCCCTGATGTCATTGGTTTTGCTGTATTTCTTTAAAGCAAGGGGCCTCTGTGTTTGATTCTGCAAGCTTGTGTTTATTTGTAGTGGGCCCAGGGAGAGACTCGAGGTTGAGATGCCATGCCCTTAGGCCCATGTACAATGCTGTATGCTCTGTGTGTGTGTGTGTGTGTGTGAATGTTTATTTGAGGATTCATGCATTGTGTTTCTTTTCCACGATGCAGCAAGTGAGTTTATTTGCCTGTACGAGTAGAGGGTAATGAAACAGGAAACTCTCGCTCTCGCTCTCGCTCTCACTCTCTCTCTCTCTCTCTCTCTCACTCTCTCTCCCCTGTGTGTTTTAGCAGCTGGTCGGAGCAGGTGATATGGGTCCTAATATCTTTCTTTAGCATCTGCATTCCTCATGCCTCTTTTTTCACTCCCCTCCCAGTCACATTAGGGTCCAGATTAGCATCGTAGTGTAGCGTGCCACCCACAACTTGCCCAGACCGAAACGACACACACACACTCAAACTCAGACGCTGCATCATAACATTCAACCGAAAAATCCAACCCCCAAAGTGTATCAATGTTGCAATGGCATTTGGCGTTTCAACAAAACGTTTACCCCTTTAAAGCTGTACGAAGGGTAACTCACAGTACTGTATGTCAGTCAAAATTAAATCAAATAATCATATAGCAAACAAACACGACAAGAGCAATGCCACAAAGGGAGTCAACACTGCTGTTAACAGGTAAAGGTGGTGGTGGTGGTAGTGGGGTTGGTGGTGTACCTGTGACGTAGGTGTAGGCCGCCAGGGCGTTGCTGATGAAGGCCATGCTGTCCGAGGTGGAGTTGATGATGGGGTTCATGTCCGGGGGCGGCGGCGGCGGTCTCTCCTCCTCCTCCTCCTCCTCTCCTCCTCGGCCTCGCCTTCCTCCCTCTGGGAACGAGTCCTCCCCGGGGCGCAGGCCCGACTCCCTCACTCGCTTTCTCTCTTCAGAGACAACGGGGACGTGTTACATTCTGGACAGTGACTCTGAGACTAGAACGTTGTTTTATTGCCTGGGGCTCCAATGATCTAGTCATCTTATATTTACAGTATATACTGTATGTACCCAATACATAAATCTTGCTGTGCCCAGCACAAGTAATGATTCACGTTTGGTATGTTTCTCGCTAAGCCACTTGCCTCATTTACAGTAAAGTGAACCCAGAAGTGCCTCTGCCTGGTATGAGTAAGCCAACGAGACAAGTGACTCACACACACTCACACACACACACACACACACACACACACACACACACACACACACAAACACACACGCGCGCGCGACTCCTATCAGTTCAGTCCGACACAACATGTGACCACACATCTGGAGGAGACGGGGTTACATGACGAACGCCGTCTGGTGATTCACCGTCCACACTGCGTCTGCTGCTGTCCAGCTTCCTCCTGAGTCAGATCAGTATCAATCGAGAATTTTACATCCAGATGGAAAATGTCTTGGACTCTGGAAACTACCCCCCCGTCCCCCCGCCCCCCCCCCCCTCAAAATCCCCCCAGATGGTCTATTTATAGACGGGAACAATTTATCGGAACGAAATCTGCTTCTTGGACAGAGTGGGAGTTGTTGTGCTCTGTGGTGACTGTGCTGTGTGGGAGTGAGGTGGAGGATCCGCTCCAATGCACAGTGATGTGATTACCTGGGGTTCTCTAAGGAACACTCAGCCCAGGGGGAAGCTAGCTATGAGGCACCACTGTGTACCCTGACGAGGTACACCCTGGAATCTAACTCGGGTGAAACATCAAAATGGCCCTGCCTGGCCCAGCCTGGTCTGGCACGGGTCAGGGAGCGACATGTTTACTTGCAGCGCTTCAGTGCAGACAAAACAATTCTCTTAGACAGCTGGGGTAGACAGCGATACACTCAGCCTGTGTGTGTATTTCTATGTTCAAGCTTGAGTGTGTGGGTATTTGTGTAGCTCTCTCTGTCTCCCTGTGTGTCTACAGATGAAGTGTGTGTGCGTGCACATGGGCTCACAGCTGTCCAACACACTTGAGACCCTAATTGCAGGAGCTGCAAGGTGTGTCAGGCGGTCTTTATCTGATACAGGCTGTTTAAAGGGGAACTGCTGACTGAAGGGGTAAATGTTTCCACCTGGACCAACTGCTGTGTTGCGCACCGCGTCAAGCACCGAACCAATAGATCACAGGCCTTCCACGTGCACCCTTACAGAAAGGCCGACCGACAAACCCATGGAAAAAGGTTTAAAAGGATGGCTGGATCTCTGGAACTAGTCCATGCTGCTGTCCTTTGTCGATGAAGAAACAGGAAGTGAGACGGAGCGACTGGACGGGAAGATCAGATTGGTTATATTAGCTGCAAATGGAAAAATGGTGCATGTCTGAAAGCAGCTTGTCCCTGTCTTTCATCTCTGACAGCTTTTATTTTACAAATGCGTGTGTCTGTGTGTGTGTGTGTGTGTGTGTGTGTGTGTGTGTGTGTGTGCGTGAAGGTGGCCAGAGGAAGTGAGGTCACCAGTGCTGTCATTCTCCTTCTCTTCTTCTAGCCCTGCCTGCGTTACTTTGTGGGTTCTCCTAATCGTTGTAGCTCTGGGGGCTCTAACATGTCATTAGTGTTCTGGACCGCGGCGATCTTCCCTCGTGAAGGGTGCTTTGTTTGCCTCTCATCCTCGTTGGTATCTCCTCGTTCTTTCTCTCCCTCTCTTTCTCCCCCTTTCATTCTCTCAAGTGTCCTGGGAACTCGGCGATACAAAAGATTTATTTAGTCCCCAGCGCTCTGAGCAATTAATGATGAATGAAAAAACTGTTTTGAATGCCGAATGCGCCCGTTCCGGAGCAAACTAGAAGGGCACAGCTCACTACAATATGAGTGAGACTACTTGAACCACGATGACTTAGAATATTTCTGCGTCTGTGGTTCTGTGAGAAACTGAATAGCCGTGTTAGGCGATGCTGAAAGGATTAGGCCTTGAGACGGTTTAACGTTAAGTGCTCTCTGCAGGGGAATCTGGGTGTGTTTGTGTGTCTGTGTGTGTGTCTGTGTGTGTGTGCGAGCTCTTCGGCTTACCTGGCACAGAGTCAGAGGTTGGGGGGGCGCTGTCTCCAACCACGTTGGGGTCATGGGCACGGGGTGGCGGGGGGAACGCTGGGGGCCTGGGGCCTGCCTCCTGGAGCAGCTTCTTTGGGACTGGAGAGAGGGGGAGCCGGAGGGAGGAGACGGGGGTAAAAAGGGACAGAGAAAGAGAGAAAAGGGGGAACACGTTACAATTCCTGCTGCTGGAGTGTTGTTTTAAAAGCCACAACACGAACACATAGAAGCATATCGACTAGAGGAGAGGAGTCCGGATGAGTGAGCAGGGCAAACAAGAGACATGAACCCCCCGTCCCTCCCCCCCCTCCCCCCGACGCAGACGTTCCCGTAAACAACGTCACCCCCCCGCCCCCCCCCCTTTCCCCCGTGTCACAACATCCTGTGTGTGAGTCAGGCAGCCTCACTCCCGCTCCAGACGTACGCCGGCCGACTGCCTCTGATGTGGAGCCGCTCGCCCGGTCACTCATTCAGTCTGTCTGTCCGCCTCCACTATCTCACGGCTGATCTACCGCCTCTCTCTGTCCGCCTGTCCATCCCTAACCAGCCCCCCCCCCCTCTGTTTCCATTGCCCTGGACCGAAACAGAGAGAGAGAAACCCAGACGCATGTTCTTGCTGAGCTCAGCAGGACTCGATGAAGAAAACTTAAGACAAATGTGATTTTGGGGGGGGGTTGGACGGGGGGGGGGATTATTTGTTCGACGGCCGCGATGAATAAACGCAGCGAGCAGATTTCCCGAGACGTTCCCTCGGCGGCGTTCCAGGAGAAGCAGGCGGGGGGGGGGGGGGGGGGGGGGGGGGGGGGGGGGGGGGGGGGGGGGGGGGGGGGGGGG
>JAVQIZ010110085.1:0-68983 GCA_036023535.2 Galaxias brevipinnis
CTTTGCAGAAGAATATGGACAGATAATAAACTGCCAAGAACGATCACAATATCCTATCATAGCATATGTTATATGGAAATATATGAATACCATGATACTCAAAACTTCTGAAAGAAATATTGTCAGCATAGTATTTGTCCAAGACAATGGTTCCTATAATGTTCCATTTTGCTGATATGAAATTCTCCTTTTGGCTATTCCTATTTATGGCTACAGTTATTCTGCTGAATGTTAGTGGGGAAAACGTTGAATCAGTGAATACCTCATTATGTTTTGTTTGTACCGAACATATGATGGCCTCAAAATGATTAGAAGACATTTCATCTCAAGAGCAATTGTGTGAATGGCACTGGGTTACAGTATATTTATATCCACAAGCTACTAAACCTTCAAACTTAGTAAACACAGCGTACATCCTTGGGAGCTAGGCCCATTTGTCTGTGCCACATGTATGAGACTTCTGAGGAAAACTCAAAACCCCAAGGAATCATTGCGTCTTTTACGTGCACTCGGCAAAATAGAAATTTTAAAAAGCAATTATTTCCCAAATGTTCTTGCTCCAATAGCCACACACCTTATCGTAGGCAACCAAAGACAATTCGTGCCTTGACAGAGACTTGTTTGATCTCTAAAGTTGTTCCTCTGTTGACTGTGAGATTGGCCTGCAGAGCAGCCTGTTTGCCCCACTGCAAGCTGTTGATTCCTCAACCCATACTGACAAGCACACCACGGCATTGCTCTCAATCTCGCTCGCTTTACTTTCCTCCACTCTGGCCAGTACGAGCCTGCTTTGGACATCAGGGCTGTCCAAGAGTAGGTCTCTCATCTTGGAATAGAATCGCTGCTAATGGAGCTTGGAGGACCAAGTTTATTTCCCCCATCTAAAAAGCCCACCGTTATCTGTTGTTAAGAGCTACTTGGTGCTTTTGTCTTTCTTTCTCTTTTACTGCTAATTGATGAAGTAATCGGCTTGCTCAAGGAGCTGCGATGGAATCCAGTTATTAATAGGTATAAACTCAACAGCATAATAACAAATAAACAACTCACACATGTTGGGAGAAAGCAGAGTTTTCAGGTTCTTTTATAATAAGGTGGTAAGAATATATTCAGTGTAAAACAGAATACAAGCACTGACAAAAGAAAGTGGACCTTCCAAAGCAACTATTATGCTTCACCTAAGTTGAGAGTGGTGTCCAAGGACATTCAGAGAATACTTATATCCCAGCAACAACATTTTCAAAACAGTTTCATGGCTAAGTATTTACAGATGATAGTGGATAGAATTGTGCAAAACAGTCGTACTTTCCAGCCCTTACCAACTGACAGTACATGGTGGTGCTGACCTCTATGAACCATGGCAGTGTACAAGTATTTTTACAATAGGATTTAGATGATTATGTTACTGTAAAAACAAATATGGTAATCAATAAACAAAAGTATGGAAATATATAATAATTTCAACACACACACTACTCTACCACAAAATGGGTCCGATCTGATTCCAATCATTTGGAATCCTTCACGCACTGTGCCCCAGTGTAACCTCAGTTTCAGTGGAAAGTTATTTGTTTTAATCTTTTTAATTACAGTCTTCCTCCAAAGCAATCAAAGCCCAGTTTAGCCCTAGCTGATTCAAGTTTTCTCATTAAAAGCTGGACAAGACATTTACATCAGGGCTGGTCTTTGTCTGGGATTTATCAAGACAGCCATCTTGAGTTTACACTAAAAGTTGCTGAGTAGGTGATCCCACCCATTATATTCTTCTCTTCGCATTGAGACCATATCATTCACAAAGATCTATCATGTTTTCCAACCTAACATTATCGCCATGACAAACCACTACAATACTCCTTGACAGTACAAGTGCATAAATGAATGTGTACGAACAGTCAACCTCAACAGTGAATTTTTCACTGTATGTTATTATTACAAAAAAGCTCTACACAGTGCTGGAGGGATGTTGGGTATGCAACATTCTCATTGGCTCCTGTGGCAGCAGTCACTTCTCTTTTATTCTATCTGAACCAAAGAACATGTCTTTTTGTAACAGTCCTGGCTATGACAGCTCCCACACTAAAGATGTACGTTCAGCAAAGGAATCTATTTGAACAACCGGAAGAAAGACACAAAATAATGTTGGGCTTAAAGCACATCATGTGTCACAGGACAAAAGCTTTTGTCATCCCTCAGAGCCACGCCGAGTAAATTTTCTGCAAAGTCAGACACATGCCTCGACATCGGCAACTGGCTGGGGGATCATGAGGAATATCAATTGCCAACACCCTTTGCCAGACTCACTGCAGGTCACCGCAATAGTGTCACCTTCACAGGCACACACATTCCTTTGTGGCCCAGGCCTGAGTAGGACTGATATGGATGAGTCTGAGGCATCCGATCGTTCTCTGTGATTACTGTCCTGTATCAAATGAAGAGAGGATTGGCAAACTGTCAGATTCTACCCCCTCTCAGAGTAAAGGCCAGAGCACAGGGGCTGGGAGGAGCACTGTCGATTGTTATCCGATCTGATGTCCTGCACCAAGAACACAACACATCCTCTTAAGACAATCACAATTTCTTAGTGTCTTCATATGCTTAAAACAAATTATTTTCAACCCCTGTGGTGTGCTACTCCAAACACATGTAAATATAGCAATGAGTCAAAGAAGCAGTATGCATATTAAATCAAGAACTATCATAAATTGTGAAGTGTTTTTGTCCTTAAGAAAGAATATTATAGGCCTTTAGCATTTGGATAATTTCCTTGCTTTGAAAGCAAAATAATTATACAACTTCTGAAAACATCAGAGTTAGAAAGACCTACTAGTGAAAATTTCAAAAGGTTTTAAATTGAACCTACATGTACATTCAGTATCTAACCGTACTTTCAAAAACGGTTTCAACAAGCCAATTCTAAGGTGATCTATCTGACAGACCAAACTTTCTAGATGCATGGATGTTATGACATGGGGTGCCTTGGGATTGGAACTTGGACTTTTACTTGAAAGCTGTGTTCACCCAGCATGCCCATAGCAAAAACAACACCAAGTCATAGGGGAGTACAGTGAAATTGTATGTGACAAGCTGAAAATATTATTCAATATTGCAATTTGTTTATCTGGATTTATGGCAAAGCAAATTATGCAGAAGCCATAATGAATGAGTAGTTGATCGTAATACATTTTTCATTAAGAACAAGCAAACGCCATGATGACTAGCATCTTAGTTGGTTTTCCTCAGGAGTTGACAATTAAAATACTAGATTTACAATATAAAGACGTTATGAACAGTTTTTGAAAAAACAACTTAAAGAACAGGCTTCATATATTAGAATATTAGCAAATGCTACAATGTTTCATGGTAATTTATAAATAGTAGCATCAGGAACGACACATAACAGTATGCAAGCTAAATGAACTGAATTTCAACAACGTTGTCTAAAGCTGATTATGCAAAAGATGAGCCAGGCTAAACACCAACCATTAAAAACACTTGAAAATTGGAGACTCAACAGGATGATGTTTAATGAGTGGGGATGTTCACTAGCTGATTATAGCACTGGAGCATGGCAAATTAAATATTTAGAAGAGTTGTGTGTAAGTCCATGGAGTATTTCCTCTACTCAAACTATTGCAGGCGGCAGTTGTAACAAGGGGACTAAGCCTCAGTGGATTGTGGATTTTATTTATCTGAACTAAATTCAGTTTATTTTTAAATGTTCATTTTTAAAGATATCAAAATACATAAACAAAAGAGTTGCTTTAAGTGACATCAAGAGATTTAGCAGAGATAGTAAGAGAGCAGACCAGATTGAGCAATCAAACTACAGGATTGTAAACGAATCATTGACCTCCAAGGATATATTAGAAAATCCCCATGAATTCCTCATTGTGTACTATATAGCATGAGACAAAGAGCTGAAGCACCAAACAAAAGTCATTCCTGTGCACTGAAGAGTAACACAAATGTTCTTGGAGCAAAGGGAATACAGAGATGATACATTAATAAATTGACTTTTGTTTGCAAATTATAATAAATGACCAAGAGCAGACTTCAAATAAAGTTCATACTTATTGTATGTATTGTATTAACATCTGTGATGATCTGAGGCATTATGACAATGGAACACAAGTACCTTCACCTCAATGGAGCATTTCAGAAAAACTAGAAGATCTCTAATATCGCTCCATCATTTTTATTTAGATAATTAATTGACTAACTGGAGATGGCTTAATACTTTCAAATATGCTGAATAATTGCAACCACATCCAGTGTGTTTACAAAGGATTAAATAGTTATACAGAGACAAGGGTCCAACACTGAGAGCCGCCCAGCGCTCCTAATCAGTGTTACTGTTTGCACCTGTGTTTTTTGTATTTAAGCCCCAGGTCATTGTCAGTATATGATGTAATCTTAATTTATGTAAACTAGAGATAATTCTATAAATTTCTTGTTCATATAGTGTTGCTCACCTTGAAGGTTTGTATAAATCATGACTGCACTTGTGTCCATAGCCACACCTACAACCCTGATAGATTGTGAATCAATTTGTTCACATTGACAGCAAGCTTTTGTGCCTGTGATTTATCTATTGATTTTCCGACTATCATTTCTCTTGAGAAATGTGGAACTGGTTTGTGTGGTGAATTGACATTTAAGGCATTCAAACTGGGGAACTGAGCTAAGGAGAATAAATCAGATTTGGCTAGAGCTTCGAATCAGTTAGGGACCTGAAGATGCCCATCAGACTGAGACACATTGTCAGCTAGAGAAAGTCTAGTCTCGAGGATTACAATGGGCTCTGTTATGCTACACTGAACAGATTCTCTATAGCTGTATCAACTAAATCCATATGCTAATCCCCGAAGCCATGACTGACAGTCAAGAACGGAGTACAGAGAACTTAACCAACCAGATAAAATATACTGTATGTACTGTAGGTAGATCCTACTGATAATGTTTGTTTTCAGCTAAAAGCTATAATTATGCAAATGTTTACAGCACAGCTAACACAGAATCCATTTAGATGTATTTTTGTTGCCTGATTGGTATTTATTATATAAATACATGCTGAAATGCATTAATTAGTACTTATTTGAGGCTGTAATTAATTATTCTTTACACTACTGTAAGAAAAAATACATCTATATAGGTAACCAGCATGTTAGAGGTGATTTCTACTAAACTACAACAAATACTGAAATCTGTTTGGCATCCTGAAAAAAATACTTTCAAATCAATCCTAAAATGCAAATGTACAGTGTTTTAGGATAATGATTCCCAGTACAAAGTAGCTAAATAAACTTGCTGTTACAAATTTGTATCAAACAGCAATTTATTTCAGAACAATGGCAAGCATAATAGATTATTAACAAATAACAGCAATAAATTGTTCAACAAAAATATTTTTTAACTGGAGGTTGGCACAGTCTGACCATAGGACAAAACTTGCGTACTAAGGGAAATAGAACATGAATGGATGACATTTTCTTGCTAAAATACAAAAGTTACGATGCACAAGTCATTGGTAGTTGAATGGGAAGTGCATCTATGTTCCCTCAGCCCCAGGTTTCCTCAGCCCTATGTTCCCTAAGCACCTATGATTTTTCCCCCCATCCAAATTAGGCCCTAAGTTCCTTCAGCCTTATGTTCCCTCAGCACCTATGATTTTTTCCATCCAAATTAGGAACATAGTGCTGAGGGAACAAAGGGCTGACCTGGTTGAATGCTAAAAATAATTTCATTTAAAGAACAACTACCAACATGCAGGAATTCAAGCGAAAGTGCTGTGCTGTTATTCAATATACTGTGAACAGAGAAATCCATCTTTTCTCTTCAACTTCAGCAATGAGGTGTGATGCTCTGTCATTACTGTGATTTATTTGCATACTAACAACCTCATTTTGCCCGTTTTTGGAAAATAAAGCACATTATCAATCATGTGAATAATATTTGCCAGGTATAACACCTGAGGTCGCTACATAAAATACATTTCAGGGTCATCGGTAACATCCTCTATAGGGTAGCTGAAGTGACCACATTATTAAATAAGTAACTTTAAAAAAAATATTGGTGGGGCAAATTGATGTTCACTTATTCTATAACTAATCCTACATGCTTCACAATACAGGTACGTATTTTTAATTTATCAAGTACATTTCTATCAAATCTCTTGTATAATAACGATTTTTTTCTTAATTTTTATCAGAGGCGACATTACTTTTTACTGCATGTTATAATGCAGCCTAAAACAGTAGTTAATAATTACATATTGATGAAATTCAATAAAATACTGACGTGCAATACCCTACACCTTTTTTTTTTCATCGGTAAAAAGGAAACAACTAAATACGACCAACGATAGTCTTCCTACAAAGTTGAAGCTAAACACAAAGTCTTTGTACCCTTTGAGTTAAAGTGTCACATCCTGCGGCTCATTAGCATGCAATGAGAGGAGCAACAGCGGGTGGGGGTGTATGCTCCAGAGTCTCGTTTGATTGCTAATGTTTTCTTCAGAGAACTCCTGTTCAAAAGAGAAACGAGACCTGTGCGATAAAAAACTGTGCTTTAGTCCTTTACACAATAAAGTTATCATTTAGATTTTCAGACCACTCCAGCTCTTGCCCAAAATATCGCCATTGTAAGAGTAAGGTGTAAGGAGTGGAGAATAGTCTTGTCCTAAACCAACCTTCGTAAAACAATTAGTTTTTGCTTTTAAATATTGTCATATATTTTATAGACTGCACAATTGTAGTGATGAATATGATGGAGTCAAAAGCTAGAAAATATCCAGTAAGTATTGCACTGGAGCGACAAATCCCAACCTCCCTGATCTTATACAGATGCTATCTGTTCGATTAGTTAGTCCCTGCTTATCAATCATCCGTGCACCAAGAGAATGCACCCAAAATGGCAGACAAAAAGATAACAATCAGTGACTCTAAATCAAGATTACAAACGCACACCTATATGCAGTGGGGTAGCTAAGCATTCTAGGCTCAATTTCTTATGTTGGTTCACAGCATGCCTAGAATGTCCAGTCCAACAGAGGGACTTCAATGAAAAAATTACTGAGGGTCTACACTGCTCAACTCTAGGTAGAATACCAATGATGTTGTGATACATGTTGTTGTATCAAGAGTAAAATGTTAAATTAACACTGACTATTGCCATGTTCCTAGAAGCAGCATACATGTGGCACACTTAAGATTGCAAGCACAGTGAACAACTCTATAAAAGCGCAGTCTCAAGAGTTTAGAGTATCATATTTAAACATTTGCACTCTGCATTGGAGCCTCTATCATCCCCCACATCAAGGACCTACCATGACACATACAGACATATTTGTCAAAGGGAAGCCAAACTAGACATTGAACATAAACTTGAAGAAACAGAAAACAATAACCAATGACTGCTGTTTGTGGCGAAATAAATTATAAGTATCCCCTCTACAAAGAGTACACAAAACAGAGCAGACAGTCAGATATCTGATCATGTAGAAAGCATAATGTGGCAAGATTAGAATGACTGGATTATTCAGATTACGGTCTAAAAGGTTTACTCACAAGTAACTAAAAACCTGTATATTCCTTTTCCCATTTGAAAGTTGTGCTTAACTTTAATTTCATAATTACATTCAATTTTCAATTGAAACATTATAACAAAAAAAAAAAATACTTTTATCATAACATTAATGTAAATCTTTACAAACCCAGAAGAGAAAACGGAATAGAATATATTTATGTTTAAATGCATTTCAGAGATTTTCATTATGGTTCAAAAAGAATTCAAAAATAGATAGTGTTTGACACTATCCTAAATGTTTTATTTGAGCACATGGGGTAGTATATCTCCTTACCAGTAAATACCTAAGCTGCTCTACTGACACTGCATAAACTAAGCATTCGCAGGAGACAGAGACCGGTTAGCGACCGGAGTAGGAATTCGATTTGATTAAAGCTATGAGAGGCTTCAACAGGATAGTGTCAAAGTGGGCACACTAAACAACCTATTTCGCTAAGATAGATAAGTAGGTATTGGCTTTATCATGTGAACTCTGGAGCCTCAATGCTACGAGTGAAATCCACCACATTCGGATAGAAAACGTAAACATGCTTATAAAATAAGGAAGACATTAATATAATAGTGAAAACATAAAGAAGCAACCATAACCCTACCTTTTTTAGTATCCCCATCCCATTCTGACTTCTGGTCCTGATGATACAGTAGCTGATGTTGCGCCTTGTCCAGCATCCTGAAGGGTGTATGAGGGGAAAAAAACATGATGGTAGAGCAAGGAGCTGGCGCGTAACTTGACAAGACATTTGTCCAATCAGAGTGCAATCCGATGGATGGGTAGCCAATCCTGGTAGTAGAAATACAACTTTATTGTAGCAAGATAGACTGTCACTACTCTTCCCACGGCTTTTTACTTTACTGTATAGGCCTATATTAATTAATTTATCAGAGTGAACATACCACACCAGCAGATCTATTAAAAGTCGCAAATAAATAACATAGGCTACAGTATCTTAACAAGCAGGCTACACATGTATTTAGTAGATTTTTTTTTCCACAGCGCAAAAAATATTATTAATAAATTAATGTGAAACAAGTCAGTACATATGAACAATGAGATCATTAAGATTAAATAGTGGATGATTAAATGGGAAACCTTAGCCTACTTCCAGTGAATTTCAAATATAGTTCACGTGTGCCGATTACGACATGCTAATTAACAATGTCCTAAATGGATAAAACATCAGATCAATTGCCAATTAAACGTTGAAAACAATAGCCTTTTTAGGATTAAACTGCTTTGTAAGCAAATATATGACTTTTGAATGTGTAATCTGCGGATTTAGCCTTTACCTCAAGAGATGTGTATGCTAAACTCAAAGTAAGAATAGAATGCTTCACAGTTTAGTGTCGCTTTGGATGTATGCCAATAGAGGTAGGTAAGCGGTAAGAGGATGACTGTCCACATTTGGTCGTAAGCCTATTTTAAGACTGTTGAATTTATTTTCAAGGCAGCCTAGCAAGAGTATGTGGACATATGTCCAAAAGCGTATTGATCGCTTGTCATGAAGTATCACTTTGTAGCATGCATGCTTATTTGAAAAAGACATGTTGTAACTGACACCATGTAAAACAAGAAAAATATTGCCTTGACTTCACCTGGCCGATTGAGCTCACAATAAGGTAAAGGAGATAGTGCTAAAATGACGTGTACACATGTTTTTTTATGGATGAATATTTCAATGTTCAGGCTTATATTTATTAAAATGTAATGTTAAAGTGTCTACGGTATTTATATTTATTGTGTTGTCTCTTTAGAGTAACTATCCTGCATATTTGACACAGTTGCATGTCCATTGTTTACATTGAGTACTTTTTACACAAAAATAAATAATACAGTGAACTCATCAGCAAAGACAATTCAGACATTTCAAATAAATGTTTTATTGCCCTTGGATAAGCAATAAATATTGTGAACCAGCCTGACAGTATGATAGAATCAGGAATTATCTTGTACAAAGCAAGGTATTCTAATCAAAAAATAATAAAGTGTTCATTGCAAAATATTTGCTGTTTAAAAGGATACAAATATCCAAAACAAACATGATTAAACCAAATCATTGGATATATATAGCCTACTGTATATATTATAAATAAAATATTTCCAAAATATTTTTCACTGCCGCACACCAGGTGCTAGAAACAGGCAAATGTAAAAAGGCTGATATGTGGAAAGAAAAAGCCAAGACAAAAATAACAAACGGATAGTGTAATGTCTCCATGAACTGAACCTAACCCTGCCAAATGAATCAATTAGCCAATAAGAATTGGGTATTTGCATTTCAAAACTTTTCGTTTTTTTAAATGCCCTTTGTAATTAAAGGGGACAATTTAAATGAATCAATGCATTATGGAATTTAATTAAAGGCTCTGGAAATTCAATGTATATACATTCAGGGAAAAACAATTAATGTCACCATTTACTTCAATTTATTGAACTATTACCCTTTTCACTTGCTTCCTACGTTCTGCTATTCACCTCACACATATCACAACCATTTTTCCTTACTTATCAAATCCACTCTCTGACTTTCCCTATATAGCACTTGTCTTCTGTCCTTCAATAACATTCACTTCATTCCTTAGAATGGTAGTTATTCTTTGAAAGCAATGTATGCTGCCACTCATTGTATCAGATCTCTTCTATTCTACTTGATATGCAGTGAGTCCTGCACGTATGCCATTCACTATGTATGGTAGGCGGATTGTTTTCAAAGGACACTTCGGGGAACAGCTTTTCTATGTTGATGTTTTGGAGATATTGGGGTAATGTCTTGAGGGGGCCATTGGGGCTTGGTTAGCTGTATGTTCTTCTCAAATTGGAAGGGTTTCTTTGGGGTGTCTGGTGGTGGTGGCCAAACTACTGTTATTTTGTTGCTATTATGTTTGGTCTCAATTGTTTTGATACGTTTCTTGTCTTGAGTTTGTTGTGAGTAAGTTGCTGTGTCCTTGTCCAAAGAACTAATTGAATATCTCCAATTAAGTTGATCTGGTGATGGGAAGGGAAGTTTCTTTCCAACTCCATTATCGAAGCACCCTTTGGATTTGGGGAGTTGTTTGTAATGGTGGAGACAGAACAATTGTCCATGGAGAGAGACATAGTTGCCAAGGCTGCAGGGCACAAGCATACAAATGATTATATCGGCTGCAATTCCCTGACACATTATATTTTTTATCAATCTATGTCACTATATTTTACCTTAATTTACTTCCACAGTGTTCACAGCAGAAACAGGACTTATGGAACTTCTTTCTGTCCGCCATTAGAGCATCCATCGGATATACCCTCCTCCGACATAGTGTGCAAAGCTCCGACTTTGGAACTCGAGTCTGGTTTGAAAAGATAAACAATGTTTTATTTTCATCATCATCATCTAATGTATGGGGCATTTTGTTCTTTATTGCAACACAATAAAATGTATCTGCTAAAAAGCAATCTATTAATTTGCTAACGTGATTCATCACACTTATGTTAAATTAGTATTGGGTTGCAATCACAGAGAGCACACAGCAAAGTACTTTTTGTAAGCAACACTGTAGCTGTCGATGTTAGCTGCAATAAAACAATTCTCAACCACGGGGTTATTATATATAATTTGACACATGCAAAAGTGTCTGTGTCCACACTTTACAGTATTAAATATAATCAGAGTGTAACACCAACATTAGCTCATGAGCAACAGAGACAGTTTTTCTCCATATCTCGAAAGTATTAAACAACACCAACACTGTCTTTTTAACACCAACCCTGTAATTTTAACATGGGTGATTTTGCTGTGTTGTGGTGGATTGTCAAATGCAAGAATAGAGTATTTTGTGTCACAACATAATTCTAGTACAATTCACAAGCTACTCAAGGTAATAACATTGAAAACACCATTAGTATGACTCATCCCACTGCTTGTGATACTATTATATGACCATAAATCATTTGTATATTAGCAGTTCAATGAAATCCACAAACTGCCAAAGCATGCCCATGTATTTTAGAAGTTTACATTTGTGAATTACAGGATCGATGTAATAAAGTCTCTGCCCACCTTCCGCAACAACTTAAAGACACACTTGTTAAAACTCCATTTTGGCTCTTAAATGTAGAGTGCAGCATTTGCATCTGCTTTGCATTTTCATCTGATGTACTCCTATTCCTTTGCTTTAATTTAAGCTCTTGAATTTCTCATAGCCAACAATTAGGTTAGGATGCACTTGATTTGTATCCTGGCATTAATCAGGACCGACTGGGTTTGGGATGCACTTATTTATCTACCTGATTTGTGTTCCTTTATCTTCTCAGGTTGAATGCACTATTTGTACATCACTTTGGATAAAAGCAACTGCTAAATGACTGTAATGTAATTTATTATCACTAACAAATGCCATGCTCCATGCACATTTTCGAATAGATTTGAACTCTCCAACAACTTATTGTACAGGCAGGCATATGCAAACTCTTTACCGTTTACAATAGTCTTCGACTGATGTGAAACAACGTGTGTTGTCCTTTCCTCTGCAACACTGTAACCCAAACTTTTGAAAACACTCTCACTCTCCGTCCACGTTTTGTGAAAATTCCTCAGCAATTCCTCTGTCGAGGCTTCATCAGTGTCTGTGGGATTCATCTCAGCATTTTTTCTTTTAACTGCATCTGCGTATGAAAACAGGGCAGGGGCTGGGGCAGGGTGGGTAGAGACACTCTCAGACTGATGGGAAACAGTTGTGGTACTCCGTGTTCCAGTTATCTGGTTGCCAAATTCATCAACATCTGAGAACTGCTCTGTTAATGAATTGGTTTCAGAAAAGTGTGATGGCTTGGTTGACACGGTTTCTGTCCCATCTTTGTGATGAGGGAGTGGGGTATTCTGCCAGCAGCTTTCCTTGGTCTCCTGAGGACTCTCTTGCTTTGAACTGTCCGCTTTTGTTTGACTAAGACTCTGCTCCTCCTGTTTGTTTTTCTCCGGTTCGCCTGCTGGACTTTGCTCATCCAGTTCAAAAACATTTTTAATAGCCTGAATGTCAAAAGTTGGCATTTCCTCCTCCATAATGTCTGCTTTATCACCAGTCTCTGTGTTTTTAGTTTCACTGTCAAATTTCCCTGTTACTGAGACAAGCTCTTTTCTGTGGTAGACTTTCTCCTCTGATGATTCAAATTTGTTAAGGAGACCAGACACATTCATCTTGGGAAGGTCCTCCATTTCCTGACCTTGAGTCTCTGTATCAGGTTCTTCCGTGTCTGGGCCAAGGCGCTCAGGTATATCGATGGGGTCTTTTCTAATATATGTCTTATTTACTTCAGCTTTTTGAGCCTCTTCAAAATAATCTTTCTTGTCTCTTACTGATGTGGTTATAACAGATGAAGTTTCCATTATGCTCTGATCTGTTTGATGGAATGAAACATTAGTAAGCTGCACAGGCATGCCTTGTGGCTCATCTATTTCAGAGGCCAAATGCTCTTTATTTTCATTAGCTTTCCCCTCGATTTTAATTTGACGATGGAATGATGCAGGGGATTCCAGAATCTCAGATTTCTTTTCTGTCACTAGCTGAGGAGGAAATAACGGAGGTGGGGTCACGCCCCGGGACAATTTGGCCGTTGTATCTTTTAGTCGAGGCAAATTCTCTGCTCTGTCAAATGTGGGGGAGCAAGTGATCCTGTTAATGCGCAACGTTGGGGTGTCAGACCTGCGAGGGGGAGGTGTGGGTGGTGTGGCTGGTCTGTAAAGCAGGGTAGGGGATGGAGTCACTCTCTGCGGTGAGTCAGTTCTCCGGGTGGATTCAATAGTAATAAAGGTGGGCGAGGGAGGACGCATCCTCAGCGAAGGTGAGGGAGCTCTGAGGTCTGACCGTTTGGCTTCGCTAGTCTCCTGTTTTATGCTTTCACGTGAGCTCTTTTTTTTCTTTTTACTTTCTACTTTTACAGAGCCAATACAGATCTTGGATATTCTTGTTGTTCCACCAGCAACATTTTTTTCAGAAATGGGCTCACATTCATGCTTTTCTAAAGTCTCATTTCCTTGCAGATTCAATAATTTTGTTTCGGCTAATGTTTTCACATATTCAACTATTTCTTGAAGTTTTTGTAGATTATTTTGAATTGCAGATCCCTCCAAATCAACTTTCTCCTCTAGGCTCATTAGCCACTCTGGAATTGTATTGAGCAGAGTCTTCACAGATTTACAATCAATATTCTCAGTCACTTTCTGTATTTCTGTTATATGTGAGATTAACTTTTGTACCTCTTGTTTCTGTGAATTTTCTGTGTTTTCTGTCAAGGCCCCTTCTTTATCTGCTGACATGCCAGTTTCTTTCACTGGGACATTACTTTGCTCTTCCTTTGACTTCCCTTGATTTTTCTTGGCATCTTTTGCCTCACTGTTTTGTGAAGACTGCTTCACCTGCTTTTGGCCTTTTTGTTGCTTCACACTTTCAGTCTGATGAACTTCACCTTCGGTAATTATAACCTCTTTATGGAACTGAATATGTTCCTCTTGCATGGCCTGGTGGGTCTGGACAATGGTGATTGCTTCCTGGTTCTGAGTGGACTTTTCAGAAATAGTTGCATTTGCTTCTGTTGAACTAGTAGTATCTTTACTTTGGGGTGCCTGTGCCCCACCTTTTGATTTTCTGGATTTTTTCTTCTTCTTTGCGGGGGTTGAAATTATCGGTTGACTGTCTGATGTAGAAGTAGTTGCAACATCCGCGGCAGGATTAATGGCCGGGACATTTTTAATCTCCTCCTTAATCTCAGACTCAACAAGTTTATGCTCACTACTCATTTTCACACTTGTGACACGTGTCACACTTTTCACCTCCACCTTTTCTTGTGAAATATTTTTAACTTCGCATCCATTTGCTTGTTTGGTTTCTTTTGTATCTACTTGCTTTTCTTGTTTGTTATTCTTCTTTGCCTTTTTCACAGTTTTGACATTTGCTTCTGAGCTGACCTGCTCTGCTTTAATGGGCAGATCAGAATGTGTTTCTTGTCCTTGACTCGTAGTTTTTTCACTTTTCTTTTTGTTTGCAGATTTGTCTGTTTTCCCTGCATTTAGATTATTTTCAGGTTTAGTCAAGTTTTCTGCCTTTTTCTGAATCTTTTCTGGTGCATTTGATGCAGAATCATTTCTCTTTTTTTTCTCTGATTGCTGTGATTTACCTGATTTTGCATTCTTTGCCATAGTGGCCTTCTCTGGTTTAGGAGATTCATCCCGAATCTTCTCAGGTGTAGCAGGGCTTTCATTTAGATTTTTTTCTTCAGATTTATTTGTATTTTTAGTTTTCATATTCTTGAATTCTTTTTTGTCATCCGTTGAAATACTGTCTATTATTTGCACAGCACTGGTTGAGGATTGAGCTTTGCTAGTGACAGCTGACTGAGATTTCTTACAGGTGACTGAGGCTATTTGTTGGCTGGAGGAGGTAAGTGTCTGCTGTGTCATTGATGAAACGGACGTGATCTGTTGAACAGAGGACACTTTGGAAGTCTGATTAGAGACCACATGTTGCTTAGCAGAGGTAATTACAGTAGAATCTTCCTGATCTTTCTTACTGATAGCTGTAATCAAAGAATTGCTTGGGGAAGTATCAGAGACTTTGACAGGCTTGGCTACATCAGATGATAGAATGCCTGTTTGGCTTTCGGTCACAGTCTTTTCAGCTACTTCTTCTGTGAAATCAGATGTTATGCTCTGCTTTGATTGCTCCACACCAGAGTCTTTGTTTGAAAGCATCTCTAATGCGTCGTTGACGGAGTCAAGTTTGAAAGAGGGAGTTGGGGTAGTGGGTGGCGTATACTCATCCTTCATTTGACGATATTTCACCTCGGATTTAATCAGTGGTGTGTTGAATCTGGTCGTATTTGTTTTACCTCTCATGAAAGGAGGAGGTGAGGGTGGGGGTGTGAATTTGACAGGGATGTAAACTTTCTTTAATGGACGAGGTGATGGAGGTGGTAAGGGGATTACAGTTGAAATGTTTAAAGACTCCACAGATGTACTTGATTGTGTTTCTGATGTCGCCTGTTGAGCTTTCTCAAACACAACTTTAGGTTCAAGTTTGGGGACTTTTTGCAGCGTAGGGGCTTTGACCTTCTTTACCGTCATTTTCGTGGCTTTTCCTAGGGAATGATGAGGTAAGTGCGATGGCATGTTGTCGAGTTCTTGTTGGGATGGAGGTGGTGGGAGGAAGTCAGCTTCAGAAGGACGAGGAAGATCTGAGTCAATAGCTATGGGTGGTGGAGGAGGAGTTGGGGGAGGAGGAAGGTCATTGTCCAGCCTGCCTATAGGCGGAGGAGGAGTGGGATACTGGAGATCACATTCAGTCTTTGGTGGAGGTGGCGGAGGGAGAGGCAGATCAGCCTCTGACGATATTGGTTGAGGAATATAATTATCCCTTTTAACTTTTGTCTTATCTAATTTGATCATACCTCTTCGGTTTAAATTGCAAAAGTCTGTTTTCAGAGTTTTAATGCCATGCTTTTGGGTAATAGTTTTGTGTTCCATGATGTTTGTTACTTGCTGACATATATGGCATTCTGTTGATTCAATCTGGGTGTCAACGAAGTGGGAGTGCATCTCTGTGGATGTCTCGGCTTTGTCGTCGTTGGCCGTTTTTATCTTTTGTATGTTTCTTTGTTCACCAGAGCTTAGATTTTTAACAGCAGGTACCTGTTTTACCCTCACCTTTCTGTATGCTCCTGGCTTCATTTTGGGGGTTTCACGTTGAGCTGTTTCCAAAAGTGACTTTATTGTACCTTTTACATCACCTTTTATCACCTCTTCTTTCTCTAATTGATTTTGCTCCTGGGTATATAGTGACTTTATTGACGTCTTCACGTCACCCTCAAAGCTAAGTCGTCTTTGCATTTTCGGTGATGCTGATGGCTCCAATAAGAGCTGAATAGTGCCTCTCACGTCACCCTGAACATCTATTTGCTGTTGCGTGGCCCTCTTTTCAGTAGAGGCATCTTGCAAACATTGCAAGGCTGTTTGAATATCACCCCTAACAATTTCTTCTCTCTCTACATCCCTGACAGTTTGTTTAGCCAATTCTAAAGATTTCAATGTACCCTTCACATCTCCAGAAACTAAATCTTCCACCACAGTTTCAACTTTGGATGTCGTTGATTTCTCAAGTGATTTCAGTGCCCCTCTGATGTTTCCCCGGACAATATCTGGCCTCTCCACCTCCTTGTGTCGCTTTTGGGCCCTCTCCAGGCACCGTAGAGCTTTGGGTATGTTGCCTTTAACCACCTGCTCTTTCTCCACAGCAACAGTTTGTTTTGCAGACTGAGAAAGTGAATTCAGTGCCGCTTTCAAGTCGCCTTTGACAATTTCCTCTTTTTGCAGGCCCTCTAGTGAAACACTCGGCTCAGTCATGAACACTTTGACTGTGTTGTGAACGTCGCCACGCATCTCCTCCTCTACAACGGTTCGCTCAATCTGGGGTTGATCCCGGCCCAGGATGAGCTTTGTCCCTTTGATATCCCCCCCAATAATCTCCTCTCTCTCGACTTTGTCTGGCACGGTCTCATCTGGTCCAAACTGGAGTTGTTTGAGATAGTCTAGAGCCCCAGATTCAATGCAAGTGGAGTAAAAGTTCACATTTCCCTTTTCAACGTCTTCAACCTTTATCCTGTTTTGCTCTGTGTTGTCTGGGTTAGACAGCATATGGAGGGCACCTTTAATGTTACCTTTAATTATATCTTCTCTTTCAACATTAATTTCCTGTTGTTGATTCAATAGGGAGTAAACCGTCATTCGCACATCCCCCATTTCATCTTCCTGGATCAGTATACCACGTTTATTTGAACCATCCTCCTTCAGAAGGTTATTTACAGCTTCTTGGATGTCACCTCGTAATATTTCTTCCTTTTCAACGTTGGTTTCCCTTTCTTGATTGAACAATTGGTGCACCGTTGTGCTGATGTTACCCTTCTCTTCTGAATCTATCACAATCTGCCTCTTGTTTGTTTCTCGACTGTTCAAAAGGTTCATCATAATGCTTTTAAGATCTCCCTTGACAATGTCTTCTCTTTGGATCTCTGGAGCCTGCTTATTCATCAGCTGATATTTTGCCATTCTAACATCCCCAATTTCATCAGTCTCAATGAGTATTCCTTTTGAATTAACAATTTTTTTGGAATAAAGTTCTTCAAGGGTTTCTTTAATATTTTTGCCCAGGATTTCAGTTTTCTCCATGTTCGACTCGTTAAATTCATTGAAGGGAGTTGTCTCAAAAAGCCATGTGGTCGTCTGAACATCTGCTTTGGGGATGTCCTCTCGAGTAACTACTGTATCCTCTTCATTTACCTCTTTAATGTGGTCAAGGGGATTTCTTTCAAAGAGCCACACAGATTGTTTTACGTCTCCTTTTGCCACCTCCTCTTTCTGAACGGTTTCAATTATATTTTCAGAGCTCATGCTGCGTATTTTGTCCATGGTTTGAGTCTCAAACATCCATTTAGCAGTTCTGACATCACCTTTTTGTATTTCACTGACATTAACTGTTCGAACAGACTGCTGTGACAGAGCATCAGACTCGAAACGTTTCTTATTTGTGCTAACATCTCCACCTTGAATATCATCAACAGTTTTAATACAAATCTTTTTTTCCTCAGCAATTCTGTCAAGGGGCTGGGTTTCAAATCTCCACTTGGCGGAACTGACATCTCCCTTCTGCACATCCTGTTGTGTGACAGATTTAATGAGATATATTTCATCGGTGTCCCTGATCGAATCAAGTGGCTTGGTTTCAAACAGCCAGCGGGATCCCACCACATCTCCTCGCATGACCTCCTCACTTGTGACAGTGGTAACCTCATGGTAATGGCCCTCTTTGTCTTGAATTGCATAAAGGGGCTGAGTTTCAAACATCATGGTGTAGTTCTTCACATCACCTCTTTCCTTTTCTTCGCAGAGGATTTTTGCCAGTTTTGCTCCTGACTCTGTCTCAGAGGACACCTCTTGAATTTTATCCAAAGAATAGGTTTCAAAAATAAAACGGCCTTTGTCAACATTTCCCCCTTGCACATCATTCACAGTCCGGGTACTCTCAGACTCCTCTTGGCCATCACAGATAGTGGCTATTGATTGATTTTCGAAAAGCCATTTGCAATTCACCACATTTCCTCTTTGAATATCCTCAGATTGATTGTTTTTAAGTTTTTGCAAAATCTCTTCAGAGGTTGAGGTCATTATGTCGGAAGATTGATTTTCAAAAATATACTTCATCCTTGACACATCTCCTGAAGCAATGTCTATTTCAGTGACCCGCTTGAAAGAGCCCGTTTCCTCTCCACTGATATTCTCAAGATTCTCAGTTTCAAAGAGAAAGCGAGCCGTTCTCACATCTTTTCCCAGAACATCCTGTTGATCCACAGTGCATGTTTTCAGTGTAGTTTCTGTCTCATCTCGGATGGTATCAAGGGCTTGTGTTTCAAACAGCCATGTGCAGGTTTTAACGTCTCCTTTATGAACCTCCTCAGTTTCATTTTCATTCTTCGACTGAACCTTTTCATACAAAGCCTCCATTGGTTTAGTCTCAAACAGCCACTTGCAGGTTTTAACATCACCTTTCACAATATCAACGCTTTCGCTGGTCCCCGCAATCTCCTCATCCTCGATATTGCTGAAGTATTTAATGGCATCAAGAGGTTGTGTTTCAAAAAGCCACTTGGCCGTTTTCACGTCTCCAGACTCAACCTCTTGTTTAGATATTCCCTTTATAATTTGGAATTGACTGATGCTTTCATCAAACTGGTCAATTGGCCGTGTTTCAAACATCCATTTGCAGCTTGTCACATCTCCTTTGATAACCTCCTCACGGCGCACTGTCCTTACTTCATGATAATGCCCAAAGCGATCTTGCATGGCATACATTTGATCTGACTCAAAGAGGTCTTTGTTTGATTTAACAGAGCCACGGGTTACACCCTCTACAAGTATCCTTTGAGATTCATCCCATTTACTTAAATCTGTCGTTTCAAATATTTGCTTGTAGTTTGAGACATCAACTTTATCAATTTCCTCTACATTTATTGTGCGCAGTATCTCCTTTTTCTCCTCTCTGATGTTTTCCAGGGGATGGCTTTCAAACATCCACTTTTGGTGTCTTACATCCCCCCTTTCTTCGTCAAGTGTCACACCTTTTTGTAGTCTCCCCACTTCAAGTAGGTCCTTTATTTCATCCGCTGGTGCGGTTTCAAAATAATGTCGCGCTGATCGGACATTACCTGCAATAACTTCCTCTCTTGTCAAGGGCCTAGAATTGGAGTCGTCTTTGAGGGTATCCATTGGCTGTGTTTCAAACACCCAGCAGTTCTTGCGGACATCTGCCTTGCAGCTTGTACCATCCTCCTGAGTGAGTTCCTCCTCGAGGTTCACAGTCCGTACGACCTTCTTCTTTTCATCTCTTATTTGCTCTAGAGGTTTAGTCTCAAATACCCACTTTTGGTGTCGCACATCTCCCCTTTCTTCTTCAGTTGCTGTGACCATTTTAAGCTTCCCTACATCAGCATTCTCTTTTTGAGTGACCTTTGGTGAACTCTCAAAAAAGTGTCTTGCTGACCTTACATTACCCCCAATAACTTCCTCTACGGTCGGAGGTCTTGCATTAGAGTCATCTTTTAGAGAGTCCATTTGCTGTGTCTCAAATACCAAGCAGTGTTTACGAACATCAGCTCCTAGGATCTCTTCCTTTTTCATGGTTGAACTTTCCCAGTCATTGTTCATAGAGTTCAAGGTCTTTGTTTCAAACAGCCACCTTCCCGATTGACCTTTGCTGTTGTCTCCCATGGTCAAGCTGCACACAAGTTTCACAGCGGTAGAGACTTGAATGGGCATGTCTAGAGGTTGTGTGTCAAAAAGCCAGCGTATAGTAATGGAGCTCTCCATCTCTATCTCAATTTTGCGCACAGATTTGATCACCAGCAGGTGAGATGACTGGCCCATCAGAACACATGTGAACTGAGTGTCAAATGTGCTTGTGATCGTTTTCACATCTTCTTTGATTTCCTCTAACACTGACCTGAGACTCAGAAGGTGACTCTCATCGATGGTCTCAGTGTGATGCAAGGTTTCCATATACGTACTTTCAACCATGTAGATGGTAGAGTTCTCATCTTCCTCTGTGAACACAACCTCTTTTGTGAGCTCTTCCTCGCTGTGCATTTTGTTGAGGGTCTCCATCGGTTTGGTTTCAAACAACCAGGCTGCAGCTCGTACATCCCCTTTGTCCAATTTGTTACATTTATTTCTGTATTCTGTTGACTCTGTATTGTGTGATCCCAGTTCATCCATTGGTTTAGTCTCAAACATCCAAGCGGTACGTCTCACATCTTTCCCTACTATTATTTCCTGCTGGGATATTTTTTTGTCGTCATCCTCTTCTGGAGTTTCGTCTTTGATGGCATCCAGGGGCTTGTTTTCGAACATCCAACGCATTGATTGCACCTCTCCTTGAAGTATTTCATCCCATTCAAGGTATTCTTGATCTGGGCTGTCACTTGTATTATTGGGACTGAAGCCATAATCCTCATACACATACTCCTGGGTCTCAAGATCATTATTGCCAATCTCATTTTCATCATTATAGTACTCTCGTTCAATAGTCTTCCGAACCTCAGGATGGATATGCTTACAAAGTCGTTTTAACTCATACTGGTTCCTCTGCTTAAAGTAAGCCTCTTTGTTGATCGGGTGTTTTGACTGGGAAACTGGTTCTGGCGTCTCAGGTGAGAAACAGAATTCTGGAATTTCTGGACTCTCTGGTGACCCTTGTAGTAAGTCTGGTGGTGGGGGTGGGAGATACTCAGAATCTTCAGGCAGAGGTGGAGGAAAGTTTTCAGAGTCATCATAGTCCATAAAGGAAGCATCAGTCATTTGCATTTCTTGAGTGCCAGATGCTTCATACATTTCACTAGAGGCTGTTGTGTGCGTTACATTTGAGGACCACTGTGATTGATTGCTGTCACGTCCAATCTTTTTGAAAGACAAAAAAAGTGGTATTTGTTGTAATTCTTTATGAGTTACATCATGGTTAGTGAACACTAATGATATCTTGTAATTATATGGTCTGTCAATTGAACTATAAAATTTGATGTAGAGACGCAACCCTTACTGCTGCATTTAAAAGTTAAACACTGCCAAAAAAAGAAGAAAAAAAAAGAAAAAGAAGAAAACTCAATTACAAGGCCTATTGTAAAGGCCTGTGTTCTGAACAATAACCTAAACATCAATAGAGAGAAAATTGTTCTGTAGATTTACTCTGTGGGTTTAAATAAAAAATAAAACCCTTTACATCTGCACTACCTTGATTGGCTTGCTGGGAGCAGCTTCTTCGATGGTTCTTTCAAAGTGATCCCTCAGTTCTCTCATAGTGAGTCTGGGCATGTCTTCATCATCTAACAGAGAACGAGACATGACATCGGTTTGGAGACTACTGGAAGATCTTTGCATAAAAAAGGTAATGCTTATGTTTAGAACCTAAATACAGAGCACAGCGGTATCCTACCTTCTTCGTTATGAATGTCATGATTGTTGTCACTGCATACGTCCTGTGTCCAATGTACAAAACAAACAAGCAAATATCACAGGGGTGAGTGGGTTTCCTTGTAATACTGTGTGGAATTTTACTGCTACTGCAAGCATTTCTATACTGCACTCGAAAGGTATAAAATAGATCCCATAATAGTTCCTTGATCAAAATGTGAAACACTGTAGTTCCTAAAGTTTAATTTCACAGGCAAAGTAATCTGATCATGGCATCTAATCTAAAATCTAAAAACCAACAGGTAACAATTATGTTATTTTCACCTCAACCTCATCTTGGAAATTCAGTTGCTGAATTGCTGGTATGACTTGTCTTGCACCGCTCATCATTGTCACCTCCGAGTTTGACATTTCCTGTATGGAGGAAGACACTGGCAGTCTCAAGCAAGTTAAACATTTTGACATGCACAAGCATGCACACACACTCACACAAGCATACACCCACACAAACACACTGGTGTAGACACTCTCCCATGTAGATAAACAAATAGGTTCCTTAAGTGACAACCAAAGGACATTTTTATTTTAATTTTGCACCATATTGCTTTTTGCTTATAATTATATATATGATAACTAAATTGCTTACATTTATTTTAAAAGTGTCCTTTGGTACTTGAAAGACCATCTTAAATTAAAGTTATTATTATTAGTATGATTATTACGTCTCCCGGGAAAGTGTAAGTAACCCTCAGTGACAACAATATTGGGTAGTTGCAGATAATTCGATGGCTTCTGTAGTCTCTGGTAAAACTCATTATAAATAGTGGAGGAGGGAGGAAAATGGTTTATTTTATAGTCCTAAAATTAAATATAATCTATTTTGCTGTTAGTTTGGAGAGACAGGAAATTCTACTGCTATCTCCTAATTCCTTTTTATTTAAATGTGATATTATTGTGTGAAAATAGAAACCTAGAAGAACTACATTCGAGCTGGTGAAATAAAAACAAGCATGTAGCCAGAATCTCACCAAACTTTTAATTAATATATTAAATATTCAGATTTCAGAACTGTGCTCACTATGCAACTTCAACTTGACATGGGATTTAATACAGGCATGAACGCATCAGTGCAGATGGATGAACGGATGACTGGGTGCAAGGCAATGTAAAATTAAGCCATCACAGGTCAGGCTAAATGGGCCTGTGCTTCCACAGCGGGCAATTTCAGCTCTACCATGCATTACCAGCTTGGCATTAACATAACAACAGTACATAATTACCTGCACAGTCCTGTGATGGAAATGGAACTGGGTGACATTGTGTGAGGTTGCAGTTTCCTGGGTCTCAAATCGCTTCCTCAGACTGGCAAGCCCCCCAGGCAGGGAACAGACCTCAGACTCCTCCATGATCTAATAAAGCAGGGAAATATTATACGCTTCCTTTGTGTTTGAAAAGCAGAGAATCAGGCTGATGCCGAATAGTCTTACTTCAGTGGTAAGTATTAACACAGTATTCAAATAACATGCCACACATGTATACACCGATCAGCCACAACATTAAAACCACCTGCCTAATATTGCGCAGGTCCCCCTCGTGCCACCAGAAAAGCTCTGACCCGTCAAGGCATGTACTACACAAAACGTGAAGGTGTCTGGCACCAGGACATTGGCAGCAGATCGTTTAAGTCCTGTAAGTTGTGAGGTAGGTCCTCCACGGATTGAACTTATTGTTTTGTCACATCCCACAGATACTCGATTGAACTGAAATTTAGGGAATTTGGATGCAAAGTCAATACCTTAGTCATGTCCCTCAAACCATTCCTGAAAAATCTTTACAGTGTTGCAGGGCTCATTATTCTGCTGAAAGAGGCCACTGCCTTCAGCAAATAACGTTGCCATGAAGGGTGTAATTTATCTGCAACAATGTTTAGGTAGGTGATACAGGTCAAAATAACATCCACATGAATGCCAGGACCCAAAATGTCCCACCAGAACATTGGCCAGAGCATCCCACTGCCTCCCAGTGCATTCTGGTGCCATCTCTTCCCCCAGGTAGACAACACACACACACCCAGCCATCCACATGATATCCAAGAAAAAAAGTGATTCATCAGACCAGGCCATCCTCTTTTATTGTTACACAGTCCAGTTCTAACACTCACATGCCCATTGTAGGTGCTTTCAGCGGTGGACAGGGGGTCAGCATGGGCGGCTACACTGCCATACGTGCAGCAAGCTGTGACGCACAGTGTGTTCTGACACCTTTCTATCCTAGCCATACTTAACTTATTCAGCAATTTGTGCAACAGTAGCTCTTCTGTTGGTTCGGACCAGACAGTCTAGCCTTTGTTCCCCTCACACGTCAATGAGCCTTGGGCGCCCATGCCCCTGTCCTTCTTTGGATCACTTTTGGTAGGTACTAATCACTGCATAACGGGAATAACCTGACCCAGGTTGTCTTGCCATCCCAATTTGGCCCTTGTCAAAGACGCTCAGATCCTTACTCTTGCCCATTATCCCTGCTTCCAAAACATCCATTTCAAGAACTGACTGTTAACTTGCTGCCTGATAAATCCCACCCCTTGACAGGTACCATTGTAACGATAATCAATGTAATTCACTTCATCTGTCAGTGGTTTGAATGTTGTGGCTGATCAGTGTATATTACACACTAATAATACCAATTACACACACAAACATGTACACACAGATGAATTCAGGACACTAAGCAGGGCAAAGAATAAATAGCATTGCAAAAAAAGCATAGTAATGTTGTAGTTAGTTCATTTTGGGGGAACAATGGGGCAAGAGGGTGTCAAGCCAGATATACAGTAGCACTTATTTTTGTCACCAAGCAAGTTTAGACGACAGCTTCCAGTCATGACACATGATTAATGGAGCCCAACATTTCCCCTACAGGGAACATTGAGAGGCCATTGTGCTGTCGTCCACGCTTTCCCTCTGCCCCCCTCTCTCATTCTCTCTCTGCCGCTTTCTCTGGCCACTGAAAGATGGTTTCAGGTTTCTCCCCCACTGCAACAGGGCAGCAAAGATCGGCCACTAGCTAGCTGTCATCACATTCAACTAATACAGCATGGCAAAGCCATCAGCAGCTATCACAGGACTGATATGGCCACCTCCATGCATGACAGCTACTGTCAACACACTGAAAGATACTGTACTAACACAAGGTATACAACTTCAATGAAAAAACAAAACAATTGAACGCAAGACTGGTTAGGATAATAGCCAAGCAAAATATGTAGCCTCTAACATAAAATCCTCTTAAACGTCACAGCCTCAGAGAAATGCCATATAGCTGCATGCAGTGTAACTTGTGAGTGTGTGTACCCCGCTGGAGAGGGTGTCGTCCTCCCGCTGGGAGACAGCTGTCTGGTATGAGTCCATGGGATTGGATAGTGAGGTTGGCCTCTGAGTCTTCAGAGCGAATCCTGTTCCTCTGGTTCAAAGCTTTCTCAGGAAGTCCTGCCCTGGTTACACTTGCGCTGCCAGCAGCTAAAGCACACACATAAACCTACTGCTCAGTCTTGGTCAAGTAAGAAAAAACCTTGTAATTTCCTAATTTTCTATCAGACCTATTTTCTATCTTTACAGCTTGTGGCATGGGACATGATATTAGACACACCATGTATATTTCTGTGCTGTTGGTTCTTGTGGAATTTACTTTTTTGTCCCTGTAACTTATGCATATTCGAAAAATACAGGGTGTAAATCTGCTTGGCAACCGTAAAGTAAATGTATGTCAGGGTAGTCGCTTAACATTCTGTAATGTCTGAAGCAACATCTGATGCATGAGTGTTTTTAAAAATAAAGTTGGAAACCATACAAGGAAGTTATGAATACACTTGAAAATATAGTGTGTTGATTATTTTAGTAAGCCGTGCCATTCAGAGCTGTAAATCTAATGCAGATCAGATTGCCTTCTTTGCAATCTAAAGCATGACCAAGAATAATTTATAGACTTTGAATAATTATAGGATAACACCAGTCATTAATCCCTACTCCTTGAATCCACTCATACAGCCTGAATCATGTAAAATGGGTACCTTGGAACATAAGGATGGGCAGGTGTTGCTGTCATTAAGAGTAGGCTTTGCCACGTTACGTAAATCAATTATACATACTTTTGGACGACCAGTGAACCAGAGGGGGATATACAGTACCAAGTATCAAATGTTTGGATGCACTTTTTCATTCAAGTGAATGTGAAAGGTGTGTCCAAACCTTCAACTGGTACTTTAGGCTTAGGTCATATTATGTGCTATAGCCCATGACCAAACTACTGAACAAATCAGACAGTGAGCACACAAACACATGCCTCCATAATGTACATTAGGTTCAGTGCTGACTGAGACAACAGCGTCATCATCAGTGAGGAATAACTGAGAGCTTACCCCATTGGCAAAGTAGATGTGATCTGCTGTACAAAGATACAATTCTATTTATCTAATGTTTGGTGTATTTTACAATGTCAAAACCTTATTATCTAGTTTTAGGTCTCTCTCTCTTTTAGGTCTCTTGCAGGCACATTCATGTCTGATTCCTAATTATATCTGCGTGTTTGAGAAGCTGTCCATCAGTAAAAAGCCTCTAAAAACAATTTTAGATTATATTTCACACATATTTCAAATCAGTACAATTCAAATGGTCCTGTGTTACCTAAGAATGTGTTTTCAGTATTTTAAAGCACAAAATACAGAATTTCTTATTCAGAAGACCCTGCCTACACCTTGATTTAACAGGTTGGGTCCTATGCCACTACTGACAATCAGTCACAAACCAAAACATTGAATAGAAATGTTGGCAAAAGCACAAACAGTCAATCAATTATGTTGCCACTGATCGGCACTATTTCATGAAATCCTATAGCCTGGTCAATGATAGAGCTAAGTGCTTTCCAACTATCTATTTTGGCCTGAGAGGTATGGAAAGTATGTTAGTGGTAAACCCATCAGCCTGAAGAGATGACGAAAGCAAAGCCACCTCCAAAAATAATATAGGTTTCTCTTCCTTTAAAGTGATAAATCTCAGGTAGGCCACACAGCTTTCCAGCTTCATGCGCGAAACTTGCTATATACATTTTTTTTCTATCCACTGGGAGCTGGTAAATTCTAACGAAACACTGAAAATGTGATTTCAAAACATGTGACAACGGTCATGGCCTAAGCTCTCTCGTGACATTTTATGTTGGGTTGAGAGCTCACATAACAGGAAAGTGAAGTAATCCAGGCGCCGAGAACCTGCAAAAATAAATCAGCTCTATTTTTAACTTTGGTATCTTGCAGAATCAAGTTTCCTTTTGAAAGCTCAGAAGAAGCTTGGAGGCCAGGACTCTCATTTTAGAAGGAGACCCATCTCCAGTAATCTCTATAATCTTACATGATCACAGCACAGATCTGTTGGCAAACATCTCTTTCTTATTACTGAGTATGACATGGTTGCGCTAACCTTCAGAATAGAAGCATGGCCATTGGCTTTGCTATGAATAGTTAAGTAGCTGTGTAGAACTAAGGCATCTCAGCACTATTTAGGATCATTTAACTGGAAACCAAAGCAATAGATCATATAGAAAAACATCCATTAGGGGAGCTCATTATTATATTATTCCATGATCAAAGACCCACAGGACTGACTAGTTTGTCATTTATATTTGGCAATGTACCCTAGTAAATATCACAAACACAACTGTGGTGCAAATTTTGTAGAAAAATTTGATTCACAAATAGCCAGTCATGACCACATTTCAAATAAGATTATGAAATATTTCCATGCAAACCCCTTAAAAGAGGTCTTGCAACACAGAGGTCTTGCACATTGATATGGCACGGGTCTGACAGGTATTTTACTATCACATAAACATTTCCACTCCACACCAAAACTGTTAAGCATGAAATAGAAAAAGAAGGCAACGATTTAAGACACATTTTGTTTCAGACAAAATAACCTTTCTTAATTGACCAAACAAACCACCAAATTAGTCCACTTACCAGTTCTGTGAAGTCTAAACTGTCTCAGTAGGCAGAATCCAACAGAAAAGCCAATGCCCCCCTGGCCTGCAGGGTGTCTATACCAACAGCAAATCCCAATCAGCGTTAGAGACCAGCTCCAGCAGAACGTGTTCACCTCTGTCCAACGAGTCCACAGTGACAGCTGATTTTATTTTAAACCCCCCGCCCACTTGTAAAAAAGATGGGCCAGAGGTGCTTTTTTTAGAGTGAGGCCTTCCGGCTTTCAATGTCAAATCTCCAGAAATCTCCATGCAAACATTTTCTGTATAGCTTCTTGGCAGTCCGCTACCAATAAAGAGTATCAGTCCAGTTTCATCATCACAGATTCCAACAGCGCTCACTGCACACTGGGCCATGGCAGCTGTCACGACCTGTCGTGATATGGCAAATTATGCACTTATGAGTTACATGACAAATACTTTGAACATTTGCTATCACATAGTACACCTAAAATAACCGAGACTGAAGTGGAAGCACATTTGGGTGTCAGTTCATGTCAACACAAATGCACCCCCAAATGATGTGTTGAGGGGTTTTAAAGTCTGTGATGTAATCCCATGTGTTGGGGAGATGTGGAGGATGTATGGCTGGGGACAGGGGTTCGTAGACATGGCAGAAGACAACCGAGGCTAAGAGAGCTAAGTGCCAGCTAGCCTGTCGTGTTTGGCCCAGGCCTGAGGGCTGAGGCGCCAGAGTGACTCTGGTATCTGCTGAAGGCCAGGCCTATGGGTGGACTTCAGACATGGCAGCTATGCATGCCTTAGCGAGCACGTATCAGCGTCTACAGCGTGTGTAACTTACACCTGCTTCTCAGAGTGTCTCTTACATTAAAGTTTCACTCCGTAAAATTGACACTGGCAGTAACAAGGCAAAACTGAACGATCTTGACAGAAGTTTATACTCCCTGACTCTGTTCTAACAACCATAACTTACACCTTTTTTATGTGTTTTGCTCATCTCAGACACACTTGCTGAAGTAGATCTGTGTTCTGTGACATGTGCCCTTTCCCATTAACTCCCTGTTCATTGTTTATGTTTATTGTGACTGTATCTTGTGGGATTTTGGTAGGGGCCATCGCTACCTTGATTGGGCAGAAGTACTACACAGGCACAAATGCCACTGACTCATTTGTTCTAAGTAGGCAAAACGATGTACACATGGGTTGAGGGTATTATGTCACACATAATCTCCTCATATTTCCAACAGATTTGTCCATGTCATTTCATTTTGCTAACACAGAAGAAACAGTAGACTGTATAACTTTGAAGGAGGACACTGTGACACTGCCTCTGCCACTCGACACCTGATGGATCCCGTTTACTGTAAACTATTTGACTCTTCTTGGTAACAGACACAAGAATACAGAGGGAAATACTCTGAAAAGTTTAAGGCCTAAGTGGATAGCATTCTCTCAAGGAAAGTTGTCTGTTTCTAAATTAAATCTCGAAGTGTACAAAGTGTAAAAAATTCAAATATGAATACATGGCAGCCTTTTGGTCAATTCATTAAGACCTCATGTTATTTTCATTGCAACCCTGCCATATTTCATTTTAAGTTGTCCTCTGTGATCCATAACAGAGAAGGCTAACTCATGCGGAACAGAAGAGAAGAACACATAGAAAGAGACACTGATATACGCACATGTGCCCTCTCTCTCACACACACACACACACGCACACACACACACGCGCGCGCACACACACACACACACACACACACACTGCTGTCAGATGAGGGCACCTCTCCGTTCTCAGAAGAATCAACTTATCAGAAACTTGAAAGCCGTTACATATCAGTGAACTTCATGCTGAGTAGGACAAAAAACTGGTCAAAGTCCAAGACAAATAATAAAGAAACTAAATAAAGATACACAGTTTTCCTTTCTTTTCTGATATATTGTCCACCATATGCCCCCAGACCCAGACGTATCTTGCCAAACAAATGTTTGTGTTGCTTTACAGTAAAGCCTATGATATGATGCCAATTAGGATGAATAAGCACACTATGTATAGAGGATAGTATGCAAAGGTTCATAGGGAAGGTGGATTTCACAGTGGATTTGACAGATTTACACTGTTAAAGAGCAAATATAGTGATGAGGCCTGTTCCCCTAGGAGGCTTTTAAAGAGGAGCTAATGAAACACTGTTCGAAGACAATATTGAGTATGTGAAAGGACACGCTCACTAAAAGTAGTCGCAGTAACTTGTTATAGATATAACCTTATTAAATTGATATCACGTACAAAACCAAATTCGTTTGTGTAATGTTTATCTGAAAGCATAACGGTTTTAGTTTTCAAGCTAATGATCTTCCACATAATGCCATTACAATAGGAATGTTAGCTGCTGCATTTTACGATGTACTTCAATCAGCCAATAATTATTCAGAATTGTAACATTGCTAATTAATAGCGCTGCCATCACTGTTTTGGCTCGATAGTAATAGTTTGTATTTGGGAATGATAACAAGGCCTTGATAACAATGCAGTTGGTCAACCTGTACATAGGTGATAATGCCTGGGTCAGAAATCTGATGAACATTTTACTTGCAGGCTCCCAACGATAAGGCCATCTGGTGGTCCACAGCCCACCCTCATGTCACAAATCTGCATGCTCATCACGCCCACTTCAGCCTTCCACAGAGTGGCTCCAGCTGACACTTCACAGGCATTTCAGTATCCAGTGTTGGCTTGCCTCCCATTCTAGAAAGCATACCTAGGTATTTTATTGCCATGAGAGAATCTATCGTACACTGGTGCCCCTGTGTAGCTGCTTTGATTCAGCCCCCTTGTAGAGTTTGAGTGTGTTCCTGGCACTAATGTTTCATTCACTGAGCACTGCAGGCAGACCGAGACAGATAGCGCACCAGGGTGCATGACAATGAGCTACATCACGGCCATAAGCTATTAGACAGTAAATCGCAAGGAGTCCATCGTTTTCACAACTGGGTCTCTCAATATTGCACCTTTAACATTACTTCAACTCTCCACCAACAATTGAGCCTAATGTAAACTGGATTGGAACTTGGAATCAAAAATGATTAGTTGTTTTGCCATTGACGTGGAAAGTAAAAATACCTGAATGAAATGGATTTTCTAGACAAGCGATTTTGGGGAAACAAGTTGCACACATAAGTCAAGTTCAGAATGCGGTGATCTAATAACTGAAGAACCAGTAACATTAAAGTTGAAAAGAAAGGACAATTGTAGAGATGTTGAGATCACATAATTGGTTTCAGGTAGATTTGAACATATCGCAGTGTGTGTTTATTATCTGGCGGGTGTAATGTGGCTGCATAAAATATATTCATCTTCAATAAAGCAGACAAACACCTTCTCATCTCTTACTGCAGGAAAGGAAATCTGCTGTCATACATCTTTTATTGTTCACTTGTTTATGCATGCCCGTGGTTACTTGTTTTTCCTTTTCTTACAAACTCGATGTCAGCCAATCTGGAGTAAACACTAATTATCCTAGCGATAAGGTTATGAGCCACATTCCACTGCAAAACAATGGTTCACATGCAATATTAGTGTATGTATTTAGTTGGATTTTATTTATCAAAATCTCATTAACGTGTCTCAGTTTCTATATAGTTTTTCAGACAGGTGGACCTTTGTCCGTCCTGTCCAGTGTAATGGATAATTTCAATCTATGACAGAAAATAATAAATGAATGTGAGGGAGAAACCATGAAAAGATGAAGTACAATTGTATTGATGACTACAGAGTCTGAGTCAGAGTCTGTACACAGTGAAATTACTACAGTGAGTTCCCTTAACAGCTTAGGCTTGAACATCCGTGAGGCTGCCAAAATTTCCCTTACACCAGGCATAGAAAAACAAAGAAAAATAGTTCTGTGCCATGCCTAAGGCTGCTGCCTCCCAATTACCGAACAAGCAAGAATCAGTGACATCACACATACAGTATTCTTACTATCTTTACTGATATAATACAATCTCTCAGAGGGCCACTCGGAAGCTTAATCTTCACACACAGTACTGTGCATAAGTTTTAGGCAGGGGATGCTGTTTTGAAGGAGAAGGGGCGTCACACCAAATGTAGATTTGACACAGATTTGCTTTTCCCTCACTTTGTATTTTATGAATTGATAATAAAATAAACAATTAAGATTTATAGTTTTTTATAATATATTTTTTCTAACTTTAAAGACTTCACACCTGCCTAAAACTTTTGCACAGTACTGTATGTCTACGTGCTAATCAGCACTACAGGGCACAGAAATACTGCGCTTCTCCATTGTCTTTTAAATTGTTTGCAAATCAAATATGCCACTGGTACTGCTGCCCCAAGGTGCTTTCAGGGGGAATATGCAGAACAAGCCAGCAATCCATGTAGAGCTCACCCTTTAACAACTGGTACAGGCAAACCTCAAAACCTGATGTTAAATGTGTGTATGCCAGAAAGGTAAACAGGGCGGAAAGGAAAGAAGACTTCGTCAGGAAATGTCTCCCCATGGATATAAATTTAGTTTTTCTGTTAATTTTGATTATATCAGATTTTTTTCAAAACATTGCTGTTACTTTCTTCAACTCATTACTTCCTTGCTTATTCCAGATAACAAAAGTAGTTTCTCGCTAGCGTATTATATTGTTGCTTTAGGCATCCTACAAATGTAATTGTCTTATGTGCTCAAAAAATGGAGCCTGCTGGCTGACTGAGTCCAGGCATTAGTTGTTAATTTGTTCTTCAGTCTAAAGTATTGAGAAGGTTGTTTGGGGTTGGTGTTTCAGGAACATGTCCATCTCTATGTTTGTCTCTGATATATTGTGAGCATTTTAGAGTTGCATTTCTTGTTACCAAACAATAATTAATATGAGTTTCTTTACTTGTACTTAAAATGGCAAACATATGCATCTGAACTAGTACCAGTCTAGCCAAAAATGTTACATAAATGGTATCTGAAATGAAAACATTGACTTGACTTGCTCTCTGGATATAGTATCCCTACAAGACTTCTAAAAGAGACTTCTAAACGATTTAATTATTACAATTCTCCCTAACACTGCCTCTATAATTAATAGTTCGCTATACAGTGCCATCTTACTTTTCAATATGTAGTGTTCTAACCTCGCCCTAAAAGGTCTGTCTCCATTCGTGTTCAAATATTGCAAACATTTTCAATTTATTTAAAAGTTTTTCAAAATCATAATTGTGTCAAAGGTTTTATAGAAATCTGTGCTATTAATAAGCGTGAATAATAGATTTGAGAAATATAAATATTAAGTATATAGTTCCTTAAAGTTTTAAACAACTTTCTTTTTGCAGCTGTGCTCTGTTGTCTACTCTGAAATTCCCAGTAGTTCTTAAAAAAGGTAGCTAAGCTTTTGAAACGAAGCCTCCAGGAACAAAACTATGAGAAATCCTTGTTGCTTTACGTTATGAAGTCTTGTTTTTTATTGGAAAATGAAAACAGGGTTAAGTTTTACATTTTACTGAGCTGTGCACAGATCTGGATTAATTTGATGGTTTCATAAAAATGATTGTAACTCTATATGCACGTCTTAGTCGAAAGAACATTGCACATTAGCACTCCTAAAACGCACACATTAATACTTCTATAAGTTATAGGCTATAACTCATTAAAGCGACTAATATTTTTGTTTTCTTTAAAGGCTTTAAATTATTTTATGTCCAATGAAAAGGGCCATTGACTGTTACAAAGTTCACACGGAGAATGAAAGGTGATTATACATAAGCCATTAGGACGGCTAGACTTCAGATCAGTCTTGACAAACTATCTTTTAGATATATCATATGAAGTGTAAGATTACTGACTATGTCTTTTTTAAATGTGTATTATTTAAATAATATAAATATTATATTATTATAATATTATGATTATAATTTGCAATGCTTTCTTTTGTTACTATTAAATGTTACAATATTTGATCATATATTTGTGTCATATATTATGTTTGTTTTATATTGCAAAAGGACCTGTATAAATAAAAATATGTATTGATATTAGGAATTATACAGGCATGCAAATGCAGCATTGCTCAACAACCTACAAACAGACTAGGTAACTTCTAGTTTGTAGACTGGGTAGGCCTGTTGAGCAAGCAAATCACCCAAACAACAGGGAAAACAATTCAAACATCTGTTATTCAAGTGTACGGCTTCTACAAAGGGCGTCAATAATACCTACTGTAGGACAAAAAAAACAAACATTCCCCCTATGCACAAAACAGCCTGTCAGTAGTTAAGGGCATGCCAACAGATTTCCCAATGTGGTTGCTTAGATCAGAGGCACAGATTTAAATGTAAACTGTGCATCTGCGGATGTCTGAGCGGCACAGATTATGTGGGGAAGGGAGATTTGTGCGAGAGCTTTCCTTCTCCCAGCTGGCCGAGAGTGGCCTGAAAAGCCTAGTGTGGGAACACTGCTACCAATAAAGTTTAGTGATTACTTATGGAAAGGCAATTCTTTGTGACCACATTTAAATCTGAAGCTGGCATCCATGCATTCAAAAGGGCATCGTCTGCACAAAATAAGAAAACAAAATTACACTAAACACAAACGGTAATCCACAAATCAGTGGTGTCAGCCAAAATGTGTCCCAGATGCAGCTGATGTGCAACTGTGTTGAAAAGAATTGATGTACACTGATCATTATTTTATACATAACTACCAAGCATGATTGCTTTCTGGTTACTTGTCGTTTTCTACGCTGTTGCAAACACTATCTTTTGTTGTGCCTATACGAGCATTTACATCGAAAAAGCATTACATTTTAAATCAACAAACCACACTAAACTAACAGTGCTGGCACTGGTCATCTATTGGCAATAATCAAATAGGTGTGTGTGTGTGTGTGTGTGTGTGTGTGTGTGTGTGTGTGTGAAATGTATTACTCTGCTATAGGATGTCAAGATGGTGATCACTTAAAAAAGTGCAATACTTGTTCATACTTCTGTGATTTGTGAAGGAGCGATGTTGTAACAGAGGTCTTCCGACGACCAAAGACTGCATCCCTGCGCCTTCTGGCAATTGCTGGCAGTGAACTGGCATTCGAGGAATGGAGCCACTGGCTAGAGGGGCTCGTCATCAGATTCTGGGGAGAACAGACCACCAGAACCTAGAGTAAATAAGGACCGCCGAAAATCTCAATCTTCGCAGGACTCGGTGGTCTTTGTTATGCAACATGTTTGACTTCATCATTTCCTACTGGCCAGGGTCCAAGAAACAGAAGCTAGACGCCCTCTCCCATCAGTTTGAGCACACAGAAGCAGACCATTCCACCTCCTATTCCGTATCTTACCCAGTAGGGTGGCGGCCCTGGTTTGCTGGGGAGTGGATGACCTAGTTCATCAAGCTTGAAGAACCTGTGCTATGCCCAAGGGGTTACCTGAGGGTCGGATTTCTGGTCCTTTGAATGTTCATCCCCAAGTTCCTTGGAGGAGGTACTGGTGGCCATCGATGGCCAAGGATGTGGTCAACTGTGTGGCAGCATGCCCTACCTGCTCCCAAAACAAGTCATTGAACACCAGACCTACAGGTCTTCTCTACCCTGTGCCGGTTCTGTCTTGACCCTGGTCCCGTCACCTGGAATAGGCATCTTCTCTGGGCTGAGGATGCCTAACTCCCTGCAACACTCCTCCTTAGGCATGTCACATTTTGAGTGCCTTAAGAGGTCCCCCTCTCCCCCTTATTTCCTGAGAATCCTCCGCTCCCGCTAGGTCCGCGGGGGGTAGGCAGTACCTCGTGGACTGGGAGGTGTATGGACCGAATGATCGGTCCTGGGTGCCAGAGGGCTGCATCCTGGATAAGGACCTTGTGGCTGCCTTCAGGAGATAGCAGTCTACTAGTTCAGCGGTTAGCACCCGGAGTCACGCCTTGGGGAGGGTGTCCTGTCACAGTACACACCACAGAAAACCACAGTTCCGCCCACCTGGGGAGCTGTAGTCCGCAAAGCCATGCTATCGTAGTGTGTTACTGTCTAATTAGTTTAATTGCTTCCACCAGTTTTGTGTCTTGTTAGTGTTCATTGGTTCTTGGTTTTGTCTTTGTGTTTAGGCCCTGTGTTTCAACCTTGTTCTTGTTCAGTTAGGGAACTCTGTTTTGTCAAACTTGAGTAAAAGTCTTGTCTTATTTCGCCAAACAATTTGTCTCTTTGTTCTTTATAGGTTTAACTTTAAGTTTAGATTAGTTTAGACTCTCCTCTGCAGGTTTCAGATTGTGACAACACCAGTTCAATAATACACTCTTTCACTGTGCTAGTTGTGTGCTGAGGATCAGCAGTGTTGACCTTTATTCACTAGACTGTCACTTTTAATTAAATTAAAAATTTTTCCTCTGGAACATATTCGAAGTAGCTTTCTGAGCAAACTAACCATGCATGCGGCAAGTAATAGACAACCAGGTTAGACTGTCTAAGGGGAGATGCAGGCAGGCACAACTTTGTCTCCACTATATTTTATTCTGTGCTGCTGCCTATCTTGACCAGGGCTCCTTTTCCAAATATATTTGTAATCTCAATGGGACCTTCCTAGTTAAATAAAGGTTATAAATAAATAAAGTGAGTCTGTGATGGCAGTATGCCATGATTGTGGGAGCCTGCTTTCTAAGTCGTAGCCGTAGCTTTGTGTGTGTGTGTGTGTGTGTGTGTGTGTGTGTGTGTGTATGTGTGTGTGTGTGTGTGCGTGTGTGTGTGCGTGTGTGTGTTTGATGGTAAATAGATGCACTCTTTGGTTCAGCTGTGCAATAATACTTTCTTCTTGACAGAGTGAGGAGTAGGTAGCACAGGGATGGCTTAGTTGGCCCAATGCTGTCCATATCCAGTTGCAAACACACATGCACACCCATGACCATCAAGTTCTCCTAATTTCTAGCTAAATACCACATTGCACTGCCTTCTATGTTTTTGCGATTTCACATAATTAACAAATTATCAGGGATTTTAGTTCTAGTAAGTATTTTATGACAGATAGTTGTACATATAATAGAAAGACAATCGACTCCCTAAGTCTGTAGTATACATTTAAGTTTTAAGTTACCTTTATACAACATATTGTAATACTAACAGACTGCACTGATTTAACATAGAGCCATTTTTACAGCAGTGGCATGCATGGGCCATGGTGAATTTAGATGACACCATTGGAGCATGAAAACAAATTGAGCCAATGGGACAGAAGAAAACACTTATGTTTTGGAAGTATATACAATCATTCAATCACAGTATTCAGAGCATAAATGCAAATAGCTCTATAGATCCTCTTACAGCCACTTGCCTTCTACTTTGTCATGGCTAAACAAAAGACTCTAAAGACAAAGCATTCATCAGCATACTAATATGTGAAAAGTGAAAAAAGCATCTTGAAACAGTCTAGTTGAAATGCACATACTGTATCTGACTCTGTAACAGAAATTACTTTATATAATACTTTTACCATACCAAAGTCAATGCCTCATACGTGCTGATGGCTGAGTATTGCTAACAGGGAAAACACAATTAAACCGAACGTACAATGGTATCGAAGAGAGAGAGAGAGAGAGAGAGAGAGAGAGAGAGAGAGAGAGAGAGAGAGAGAGAGAGCAAGAGAGGGGGGAGGGGATGGATAGAACATAAAAGTGGAACACACAAAACAGGGACATTGGATATTTCCACTGCTTTATGTTGGGAAAATAACACAGTTGTGAAGGTCTGCATTGGGTTTCAAGATGGCCTGCAACTTTTGGTTGGAATAATTAATGCGGAGGCAGAGCACATCCCTTCCCTTACAGAGGCGACCGAGGCCTCAGGAGGATGTGGGCGGATTAAACATTGTAATTTGTGTGAAGCTTAGTGACAGTATTGAAAACTCCTCACTGGAAAGAACCAATGACAGCCTGACAATGTGAAGAGTGACCAATTTGGATTCACAGGGAATAGAAAAATGGGAAAGTTGGAATTATGTATGTGCTGGAGATGTTTAATTCAGACCAGAGCTCTCAGATTGCCCACTTATGATAGGCCAGGATACCCACTTGGTCTATCCTTCTCTCTCCCCACCCACTCACTTACACCCTCCCTCTCACTTTCCCTTCTCTCAATTTATGACGAGCACCGAAACACAGCAGGGAGTAAGCACACAAGGGAGAGAGAAGAAAAAGCAGAACAAAAGTATTCCTCACCTTAATTAGATCTTTGGCCAATCTAAAATAGATTATAAAGCATTAACCACGGCCGGAGTTCTGTGAAGGATTAGTACTCACAATAATTAAAATGGCGCATCCAATATACCTCAACAAGTGTAAGTAAAACTAAGGTTTCTTGTCTGCAACACACAGCTCACAGACTAGTTGGATACATTATCTAGGAGATTTAGTTTTTTTTTTAAAACTGGATATCTCGCCTTGGGGGGTCCAAGGTTGTTACTCTACCTGAGCAGGCACATCATTCAATTGGAATTTCAGGTATGCCTTTCCCATAATGATCATGTCAGGGGCAAGGGTAGGGACAAAACTGCAACAGATACATGGCTCCTGACTGCCCCCACGCACGGCTGTCCATCAGTTCGCCTATTGGGTTTCTGTAAAATAATCGCCCCACATTCTCACCGTCATCTTACAGAAATTTGTCTCTTTACTCATCAATGCATAGTTGTTGGCCGTATTAATTTACATAGCAGAATAAAGGAATGACAATGGTGGTTCCAGAAACTGCATTGCAGTAACAGAAATCCTGCCAGACAAAACAACAAAAAAAAGGTAGCAGATGTAGAAATTAATTGTCAATAGAAAAGGAAAAGTGTGGGCAAGTGATTGACAAATTTCCCAGTTCACATATTAAACTTTAGTCAAGACACTTTCCATATGCAATACAGATGTTGCATCAGAAATTGTTAATATATTAAAAGATCAGTGCAACATCTACATTCATGGCAACAGCACATATATTTAGCCCCTGAATGTTCTATGACACTGTCACGCCTGATACCCAATAGCAGTACCCAAAGTCACGACGGAAACTCAGAAAATAATCTAAAAATAACTGTCTCAAGTGACAAAAGAGTAAGTGTCATGATGCAAGGGAGGGTGGCCTACAATACTGTCCCTTAAATGTTTGTATTGTGTGTATGCATTATCATCACTGGGCCAGTGATAAAATCCTAACAACGTCTTACTTTTGATTTCTCAATGTAGTTGGGACTACAAGATTGAATAGATCAGATGTTAAGTGTTGTAAGTAAAATTAATCACAATTTATTATTATTTTTAAATTGTTCATTTTGGAAGCAGTAGATTAACCGTAAAAAAAAATCACGGTCAAAACGACACAATGCATAAAATTAGATAATAATGTGCCAATACCTAAAACAACAACAACGCCAAACATAGAAATGTACTGATCTCACTTAAAACTTGACTGCCATCTTGTGGTTGACAGATGCTATTACAAAATGAATTACTTCCACAGATTGTGTGATGTGTGATGCATGGAAATATTCTAGCAACCCAATAAGAGATGTGATTGTATGTGTGTTTGAGTATTGAGATTTTGAAATTGAATTCCTCATGCCAACCCCATTCTCATTAAAATATAAGGCCAGCCAAAGTAATCCTGTCAATAATGATCAGCCATTCAAAATGCATTTCGACAGCTAGTAAACCTTGTTAAGTGAATGATATAATGTCTGTTATCATAGCAGCATTTTACTTGGATTAGATAAATCCCCCTACTCAGCACAATACAGTGTCACAATCCCAATATTGCTTATTATCTTTCTAATAATAATTATATTAAACTGCAGACATGCTTAGATATCAGGTCTCAAGATAGAAACAACAATGTAATACCTATCTACTCAACCAAGATATACTGAACATAAATATGAGAAGGATATGTTTCAATACCAAGAATCAAAGAATCAAACTCAAGGGTACTCATGCAACAAGTAAGATCATGTAGACAGACTGGATATTTTGTGAACTGAGCAAACTGATCAGCCTCTGGAATCTTTAATTGAGAGAAGCTGCTTCTTTAACAACTGACCAAAGTGCAAGGAGACTGGATCAGGGCAGGCAGTTTACTTAGTGGAGTTAGGTAACTGTGGTTGGCACATCAGTAATCCTTCTCTATCCCAAGGCTAGACACATCAAAACCAGTCCAATCCCCTCACAGTATTATGACCATTCACAGCTTGTCAAGGCCAACATCTACTTCTCTTTTGTTGAACCTGGCCCCTCTCAACTCTTTTTTTGTCACTACTCTCTAATGAGATAATAACAACTAACCTGCAGATAAGTCCAATCAGGAACTTAAACAACAACAAAACTCCTGTCTTAATTTTTCTTAGCCTATATTCCAATAACAATGTGAACAACAGCACAACTTGTTTTTCTGTTCTACAATTGAATAGTTTAGATAGGAGAGCACGTGCACTACTAAGGTTACAGATACACCATTCTAAAGGAAAATATTGTACTTGCATTTAGTAATGGAGCAAATCCTATTTGACGGTACCTGATTAACTCTGGTCTACCTTGTACATTAACAGTACATGCCTTTTATCGCAAAATACCACATTGCGGTTGATAGATGATATTATAGATAGGGGACCAAACTTGTTTTGCAAGATGCTGTTTACAAATATCATGAGAAAAGTGGTAATGCAACGTATTCAAATACTTCATCTGTTCGATCATTCAGCATTTGGATTACTTTAGTTTTGCCAATTGCACTCCTCTTCGGCATCCTTTAATAGGATACTATTCCATGGCTGCAAACTGTTAAACCGAAAACAAATGTACCACTTTTAGTGAGTCTGGTACAGCTGAGCATTCCCAACATAAGGACAGTTTCCCCACATCAAAAAAATATTGCGAAAATTTAATTGGAACAAAAATAAGGCAATGGGATGCTGAGAGGTACAAATGTACACCATGACATTGTGTAAACAATACAAAAAACCATGTTGATGGAAACATAAGTGTAAAATTGACTCACTGTTCCTGAAATTGAATGGTACAGTTTTTACCGTAAAAGTCTGAGATATTTTACCTTCTTTGGTTATGTGGATTTCTTCTTTAACATAAGTGAACTATAGCCAGCCGAGGCATCCTGTGAAAGAAAAATGAAAGTGGTTCTTCTTAGGGTTCAACTCACTTACTCAGGCTCAAATGTTGATTGAATTTCCATTGTACAACATGTGTATCGCCTTGCTCCAAATAAAGGCCACACAACTGGAGTAGTGTGGTGTGTAAGGTTATCTCACTCCGCAGGATTCGACTCTTTAATGACAGATGTGAGGTTATAGCTGTTTAAGATTGTAAATTATGTGTCATACAACAACGTTTCAGTTATTAATTTCTAAACTAAAGTTTATTACTAAAAGCATGAATTATTATTTAACTCTTACCTTAATCTGTAAGTGGTCTTGTGTATTTTTACGAGTGTGGAGAGTGAGTACAGTCGAGACGCAGAGCAATAAATTAAATGAATTACTGTATAGGCCGAGACCAGCTCTCTGTTAACCTGAGAGGAATGCATTATTCAGCACAGGCTACAGCAGAGTATCAGACAAAGGCTGATCCCCTATCTATACAGAGTCATCAGGTTACAGGGAAAAGGGAGAGTCAGACCACCTTAGACACTGACTAAACTCATGTAGTTAATTAAGAAAAGAGGCTTCCTTTTCTGTAAAATTCCACTTTAACACTAAAATAGAAAGATATTTGCAGAGTTTAAAAAAGAAACATACATTGTTTCATGAAGTAAAATTATCTCTCTTAATTGAACAAGGATGAATTCATAGGAAACACAATTAAAGATTATGCATTTCTAGGAAAGCCAAATGTCATCCTAAATTATGGAATGTTGTTCATGAAAGTGCATATTCTAATGCTGAGTAAAAGCAGGCTTTTGTTTTATTACCAATAATAACTGATATCACTGTGAAAACATTCTTGAAATATATTTCAGTCCAGTCTTCATATGCAAATAATGATTTTCATTTGGAATAATTTCATGAAACCCAATTAATAAATGTGACACTCTCAAAAGAAGAAACAGACACGATTTGCATAATTTAAACATTCAGTTTATTCCTATAATACAACTGGTTGTTAATTGGTCACTTGGATTAAATGATCTATGCTTAATCCTTGACTTGGACAGAACAATAGCAACATATTAGACAAAATTGCCTTTCAGACTGGTAAAATAATTACTTGTTATTAAAGACAGTCATCATGTAGAGCATTTGATTGCTGGTAGAAGGATTCCTTATTCCTTATACACCTTATTAATCATATTGTTGTATGTAACTGAGTGTTTGAAAAAAAAATATCCGGGATTAACGATTAAGTGGAGTAATTCACCATTATTATCATATATTTGCAGGGTGAGCGACATCTAGTGTTCTTTCAGAGAAACACAAGCATTCCAAACCAATACAAATTGTCATTCACCAAAACGACTCGTAGCCTTACAAGTTTTCTAGCAGAGGAAATAGTTATAATTCTATAATAGTCGATGATACATGCAATAGTGTTGCAGATCGTAAACTAAATGAATGTATGTGTTTGGAAATGTTCATATAGCTTATTTTAACAATGTTGAGTGCCATGTTATGAGCAGTGAGCACTTAATGGCCATTTAAAGATAGAAGCGTTAGTTTCGTGTTATGTCCGCTAGATGACAGTGTACTTTAGTAGGAAGCTGTGTAGGGCCAATGTAGCAGCGTCCCAATTAAGGAATGAATGCAATTACTTACACCTGAGTTAATGCCACAGTGAATGAGCCTAATACCACAAATAGCCAACTTAATTGTAAATCCAACACAAATATATGCATGTTCATATCATATGAAATATGAATAGGAAAGCACTGAAGCAACATAATGGACACTCAAATGCAATATAAACAACTAGCATGATACGTAATGATACATAATGATATCATACACGTGTCAGCAGTAGGCTTTTTGATGATAGGCGACCTGTTTTTTGCTGTCATTGCTACGACAGACAGCATATTATTGTTTTAACAGGTTGGAATACCATTTAGGCCCTATATAAGTTGTCTGTAATTGACAATGCGTGGTGTATTTAATCGTGCTTACAGGTTTTCAAAAAAAGTGGTTGAAGTCATTGACCGAACAGCAGATCTATGCGGCTGATTCCTGGTTCATAAAATCGTGATTGGTTAAAACAAGTCACGTTGCCAGCGAAGCCGTCAGACCGATGCTGCACCATTGTTCCACAATCAGCCGGAATGAGTGTCTACAACTGCACTTCAGATGCGACAATTGTGCCGGGTAGTCAAATTCTGATTGTGGGTTCATTCAAACCTTGTATCACTATAACAGCGGAGCTTTTCAGTAAATGAAATGCTTGATATGAAGTCTGAAAAAAATGTTTATATTTGGTCTGTGATAAAGAGGCTTCATTGAACGAGCATTGCTTGTCTAGGCTGATTATTACTAAATGAATGGTAAGTGATAAGTTTAATAGCATATGATTGTCGATGATCATTAGTTATCTATATAAAAAAGATCCCTGTGTACAAAACCTATTGAACAAAAATGTTGCTTGTACTGCTGTAGGCAATCGTTTTCCTAGTGCGGAGAAGCTTTCCTCCGGTTATTATATTCTTGATCATTTGGGGATAATGCAATATAGTCTTTATTGACAATTTTAAATTTGATCCACTTAGTCTAAGACATGACTTGTACAAACGATTAAATCAATAATGTGTATATTTAATTGCACACTGTATGTTTGTGTTTTCTGTATGCGTGTTTTCTTTGTGTATGTTGTATGTTATACGATTGTGCTTTCGCATTATTGTACGTATGCACGTGTGTTTAAATGCACACGTGAAACCAACTGACTTTAAGGCTCCTATTTGCAAGCATTGGGAGATGGATGCTGGTATCCTGCCAAGCCCTCCTGTAGAAAAGGCAGCTGTGTCAGAGAGAGTGCATGCTAACCTCCCCTCTCCCACTGGTGTTTCTCCTTTTACTGAACAATACACTACTAAGACAGGGAGCCCGGTCAATTATTCTTCACTGCAATGACTAAAATGGTCAAGACAGGATAGCAGCAGATGTTAATGTTGAAATGTGATGTGACAGTTATTATTGCTTTGGTAGGCTACTATACACAGGGTACCACCATAACAATTTTTAATCATACACAAATTATATAATATTTGACAAGGTACACATAGAACTCCTACTGGAGTTTTGTGAATAACAGTCCTTTTGCTACTGATATTGCTGTCAAAATACCAATATTATCATGTACCAACTTATCATGTACATGTATTTTTATTTTCCACAGGATAAAGATACTGCAGTACAGAGTAACTACATCTTTAATTCAAGGTAAAAAAAAAAGCTACTTTTTATTTAAAAACTATGAAAAACTCGTTTTATTTCAATCCTTGTTTCATACTTGTAAACTAGATAAATACTGTCTGCAGTATTTAAATGCAGAGGGAGTGCTACTCTTTTTTTGCAAGAGGCTGTCAAGTTCAATGGCCTTAGTTCCTTAGTATGAGCTGCCACGAAAGCGCAGTTAATTTAACTAAACTGCATGAATGTGAATCGTTCTGGAAAACGGTGTATAGAATATTAGTGGTTTCTAGATACAAAAACTGATTTTATGTCTTACAAAGTGCAGACTCTTCTTCTTAGCCTTTGCGTGTATGTTGTAACTGACTAATTACAAAAATATATACAAAATGGTTAATGCAAAACATTTTGGGTTTGTAATCTATAAAATAGAGTATCTTAATTATTAAGATCTTCAGTTACAAAAATAAATATAATCCAGAAGATGGGGAGCCATTCTCTGCTTTTTAACCTTGTAAAGTAGGTAGGTTTGAATAAGGCACCATGTCTCCTTATCCTGCACTGCCTTCTTTGTTGTTCTTTAAACAGTCTCTTTTGTCAAACATGGAGGAGATGGCACTGAAACGATGTACAGCCCTGTACACATAAACACATTCAGGTTCCAAAACTATACATACAGAAATCCATTTCAACAATGCAATTGAGGTGAAATAAGGGTGGCCCTCTTAACTGTGCATTCTGTTTTTCCACCTCAATCCATGTGTGTTTTTTAATCAATGTGCCCCCCTTCATCCTGTGGGAATAATTCAATTAGTACAAATAATTTAGATTTAGAGTACTGCGCATATATGCATAGTGTACATTATGTATATTCTGTACAAATATTTTATGAAAATATTGACAGTGTACAAAGCTGCGTCATTAAGCTGCTTAATTTGAATAAGCGAATCTGCCATGCATTGGTATGAAATACTGTAGCACAGATGGCTGAGGATCGGTTGCAGTAAATGTGGTCCATTAAAGATTCACAGGAAAGGTGGCATGGCTTTTAAAGATAACGGAACAAAGTAAAGTCTCCCTACATGAGGTGAGTAGCTTTCACACAATGCTTCACATTCATAGCCAAATCAATTTAGCTTCCTTTTAGGTGAGAGTGACAAGGATTTCTGTCTTTAGACTTAACCTGATGTTGCAGATGAAAAGCCCAAAAGGTCAGTCTTGTAGGTTGCTGTTGAGGGGAACAGTAGATGCAGCTTTAAATTAGCAATTACGTTCTTTATGGGGAAGCTGTGATGTTCTACTCAATTATGAAACTCTCCAAAAAACAAACCTAGCATACCTGTTTTTTTAAAGTTACATGTGTAAGCCATGTTTTTGTAAATATAATCTACAAAAGAACAGTAGCACTCAGTTTTGTTGATTGTATGGACAAAATAGTAATTTAGTGCTGCTATGTGATTTAACAATACAGAATTAATGTGATCCAATTTGAACCTTTTTGATTACTGAGCATTTTTGTCTCAGTGGGACTCCTGGTCCAAATTTAGATCTTTTGATGTGGCTATTTTAATGTCATTGACTGTACCTCAGGGTGTGTGCGTGTGTGTGTGTGTGTGTGTGTGTGTGTGTGTGTGTGTTTGGAGGGGCGGTGTTTAGTATTGGAGTAAAACACTTGCTATGACTGCTATATTTGCTCCAGCGTAATATTTTGTAAAATACTGCTTATTTCCTTGTCATAAAGGTTCTGACTATTCAGTAGGTTACGACAAGCTAGTCTTTGCGGTCATGTTATTCATCCAGTTTTTAAATCTCAATTAATACATAATTTTACTTTTATTTTTCCCAAAATGATTTTCATTTGGCCTCTGTGTTACACATCATGCTTATCATCACTATGGCAACTAGCTTTGTCAGAGAACACTCTGCTGAAATTACTACCATTTATGTGGTATGTTTAGATTCTAATCATGTCAAACGTAAAAATAGATACAAAATTGTTAATTTAATAATGTATTCAGCGCACAAACATTTCTATCCATACCTTTTTCTGCAGTGCTTTCAGGATTAACACACTATGGTATATTTAAATTGGAGATCTATCAGATTTTCACACACGCTAAGCTATTTTAAATAATTGTAACAGTAACGTATGCTATACAGTTTACACCTGTGTGTTCGGTCATCTTCATCAGTTTGATCTATAAAAAGGCAAATTACATTTAATGTTGAATCCCTCACTTATTCTCGTAAATCCTCTGTAAATGAAGCTTATGTGAAACATTGTGTTTACTTCATGTCAGTCAGTTTCTCATCCTTCTATAATCATCTAATACTTTGGTCTGATCTGTCTCACACATTGTAAAGATAACAGTGCAGAAGTTGTCTGATATGAAAATACCTCAACATTTCAACAGTGACTAGCTATTTATAAATAATAAGGCCTGTCTGCTGAGTGTGAACCCCACATCCCACAGCTCCATGTGTGAGAGATGAAAGCAGCTTTGTCTATGAGATGCTTTGGCAGCTCTGTTTCTGCCATTCAAGGATTTCTTCAAACTTTTAGGTGGCATGGGAAATGCAGTCATAAATAAAGTATATCAGCTTAAATAATTCAGGTGATCATTGTGATTGACACAAGGGTATTTATGTACCTGATTATGGCTCCATAGAGCATGATTGAAGTTGCATGAAATCAAAACAAAGTTTGAATGCAAAGTTGAAATTCGATGTCTGTCGTCCATCTTGATTCCCTAATTAGATGAGTTGTTATTCCCTTTTTATAATATTGACCTGCAGTGTAACAATAATGTATGAACAACAAAAACCAAAATTTGTATTATATACATATCTCATCAACAAATATATTAGTGGCAATTGTTATTAATATTATATGACAGAATCAATTTCAGCGTCAAATATTTTAGACACAGGTGTCTACCAGTGCTCTAAGCAGTGTTGCCCCGGGTGTTATCTTCTGCCCCCTCTAGAGCTGCCTGGCTAAACGCATACTGGGTCTCTATTGTTCTGTATGGAGTCAAAGGAGATCAATGGTTCCTAGCACTTGGCTGGCTGCAGGAGGCAGAAGGCTGCAGTAGGCATCAGGCTGCAGCACCTCCGTGTGCTGAGTGCTGAGCAGTGGGTTGAACACCTCCCTCTGTCCTCCCTTCCTCCTTCCCTCCCTCTCTTCTGCCTCCCCTCCCTAGCTTTTATGTGTGGAGCTGATCTGTCTGCAGCCCCAGGCAAGAGCAAGTTAACAAATGTACAGAGTGCATGTGAAGCCTAATTTGCATGAATCTGTAGATGTTGCTACATTTCGTTAAATGGATTCCTTTGTGTTAAATTGTAGAATGCTTACACCATACGCAATAGAGGGCAACTGATACTGGATTTTTGGGGCCAATACCAATATTAAAAAAATACAATATTTATTTATTGGCCAATATTCTTTATATAGGTATATATTTATACAGAATATAAGCAAACACATTTTTTTTCAACTATTCCTCAAATGTGGTTCTCAAACAGAGATATGTAATTGCATATTGTTTCAATGTTTATGTAAGTGGTTTTATTGTTTTAGGTATGTAAAAATGTTTTATGCTGATGCTTTCCTCTTGGCAAAGGCTCCCTTGTAAATGAGCTATCTATATCAATCCGACTGGCCTGGTTAAATAAAGGATCAATTTAACAAATAAAATTAAAACATCAGAAATCATATACGTAGATGCCGATATATCTGTGATAGGTCCATATCGGCTGACCGATATATTTCACAGAGAGACGTGTGATATTGCCATGTTGGACTTATGTTGCTCCTCAATGGCAGATATCACAAAGATGAGCTCAAACTCAATTTTGTCATTCAGAGAAGCCAGTTAAATCATACTGTGTTGTGCAGGAAAAGTCTCTACATCCCAATTAGCTCATTAGTGTAGAGTGGAGCCATCTTGGAAATTGAAAAGGATTTTACAATATAAAAAAAGATTTGCAGTCTATATAAATAATATACTTGACCATGGCAACAAAATTCTCATGATTTTAAATAGGAATTATTTGGGCTTACTGTTTTTATATTCGGAATCCTTGCTAGTTCCCTGTCCTCTAGTTATAACCCAGATCACTTAGATGTCTACAATTCGGGGTATTGATTTGTTTTGGGCAAACGGACGTGACCACCAATTTCCCAGGGATGTGATAATGCACATTGCTGTGTGCACTACACAATGTTATTATGGAGTGCTTGTGAATATGGTACACAGAGACTGGGTGATGGTGCACACTACAGAGCAAACGACCCCTGACCTCTCACCACGCATATTCTGCTGGGGTCTTTTCATGTATAATTTAGGAGGATCTTTCACCCCTCTACCAAGCATTGTCATTGAATACATCAGTGAAGTGTTTGTGTTGTGTCAGTAGCCTGGCTCCTCCATTGACATCATCTGTAGCTGTATAATCATCCAGGCCACAGCCTTTCCTCGGGGGAGCCCAGCTGAGACCCAGCCTCTCTCTCAAGGTTGCCATTTATGGCCCAATGTGACACCACTGATGGATGAGCTCAAACGCCACCCCAGACTTCTAACATGGCCCACCATCTTTGTGGTTTCAGCGTTTACCTTCACTGGGCTCACTGCATCTCGTGGCTTTAGTATAATGGCCTCAGTCATGCAGACTGTCTGGCTGTTTTGGCGCACAACTACTTCTCCCAACCGAAGGAAAAAAACATAGACTAGCCATCTGGGCTACATAGCTGTAGAAACACTATCACTTTGTGGTGAGACAGGCCATATTGAGTTTTGGCAGAGGCAGATAAGGTTCGTGCCTCACACCTCTGAAGCAGGGCGTGGTGTCTGAAATCTGTCTTGGCTCTCCTCTCTCCTTCAGCTTAACACTACAGCTCCCTGCCAGCACCCTGAGCTCCTGTCACCTATGTCACACTGTCAATGAATCAGATCTGTAGCCACTGTGTGGGATTTGTATTTGGGGGACAATGTGTCAAACATTTAGACTGTTATAAGGCCAATTAGGTCCCATGCTTTTTTCCATGTATACTTATTTCCACCCCTGGCATACAGAATTAAACATTTGGCAGACAGATTAAAGCTCATGAAGCATAAGCAGTGTACATAGGATAATACTTCCACAATTTATGCTTCAAGAATCTGTATCATAAAATCAGCATTGAATATGACAATGGGTTTGAATCACTTACAGTATGAGTCACTGAGAGCCATATATATACTGTGGGTTCTTCCCAAGTGTGAGCATATTAGCATATGACCTGAATACAATATTGAAGCTTGCCCACTCAAATGAGGTTTGATTAATTCCAAACCTTTTCTATGTTTATGTATATGGCTGTTGTCTGCAATTTGCTTCATTGTAATAACAAAGCCACTTGCAAGTCAGAGCCAATATAGGTCATCGACATTGTTACAGTGCTGTTCTCTGTAACCAATGCTATCTCTCCAGCTTATCTTTTGCATTTATATCTAATAGAGCAGAATATGTGATATTCTAATGAGGGAGGGTAATAGAAAAATGAAGCATTCAGTAAATAAAAATACATAAATAAAAATAATGATATCAATCATGTGGAATTTTTTGTTTAAGTTAGTAAGACAAGGCCTTGCGCTGATTATCTTCTTCGGCCTTGCTAGTTTGTTAAAAATAATGTTATCCAATTAACCTTCAGTTTTTGTCAGTTTTTGCCATTTCAACAGCGACCTTAAACAATATTTCCATTGCATTTAAAAATGTAGCATGCTGTTATCAATATACAATTCATATTATCAATTGTTTTATGGGAGCTCAACCTATTTTAAGTATTGTCCTTTTAGTCCATCTTTGGTTGATTACATCTAGTCTGAAGCAATCAAGAAACACTATCTAATTACAGTTCTGCTCTGGCACAGACTGACTTTGTGTATGTAACAGTGTATAAGACCCGTCAAAACTCTGGTGTTTTTCATAATAAGTAATAGTATTTTAATAAACCTTGATTTGTATAGTACATTCCCTACAAATGTCTGATTTGCAACTATTGAACAACTAATTGTTGACCAGTACCAGCATCTGCATGGAGGTTTTGTAACTTTACGTGAAGCTGTTTTGATTTGTTTGCTTTAGCAATTTCTCGAGAACCTTCTTAAAAATATGACAATTTTGTATTTAATGCAGTTACAGTAAATGCAAAAAAATACTAAATAATTCCTAAACAATAAAGTAAATACAGTCTAGATAGACTGACCAGCAGGAATTAATCTAATGTAGTTTGTTTTACACTATCTCACTGCTGGTTGTAAAAAACGGAGCTAGATTAATGTTATCCTGCAGAAGGAAGTGGAGGTCCTTTAATGTTGATTCATTGTCCTATTGAGTGAGAGTATGATATCATGGCTCTTTGACTCCATATGCCGGGGCCCCACTCACACTCAACAGGACTTCCTGACATAGGAAGTGTTTGGAACAGAATACTTTCACTTAACTGTTACTGTCTGCAGCTGACACTATTCTTTTGTTTTACTGGTACTTTGCAATACATATTAACTACCTTGGAAAATATTATGCACGCTTGCTAGATTTTGTGCATTTATTCTTGCATGTTTAGAGCAAGTTTATCTTACTTATTTTGTATTTTGTCCTTTCTGGGTGCTAGTATCTGCGTCCATATCTGCAATGTAATAATGTTTGTGTCTTGTAGGTGTATGCCTTGCGCCCAAATGGCAAGGTAACGTGACTTGCCTTATTGTGTTGTGCTTGGAATCAAATCTCTCTTTTTTCTCCTCTGCTTGCCCCTCTCTGCACCCTTTGACTGTTTTTCTGTCTTTCCCCATCCCTATCCCCCCTTTCCCCTACCCTTAACTATTCCCTTCTGAATCCCCCTCTTCTCTGCATCCCACACTAATACTCACTCTCTCCCCAGCATTTCTCTCCCCTGCACCCTGCTTTTTAGCGTCCCCCCCCCCCCCTCCCCTCTCTCTCGCCCCATCTTTTCTTTCTGTCAAACCCCCCACCCCCCCACCCTCGTTACACCTCCCCCTCCCTGGCTCACGCTGGTAAAAATATCTGCAGACAGCAGGAGCAGAGAGGCACGCCTGACTCTCTCTCTCTCCCTATCTCTCTCTCCTCTCCCCCAGACATCCCAGCCATGTGATCTCCCAGGCTGCCTCCACTGTGCTGTACTCCAGTCAGGCTCCAGCCTTTCAGCCGGCTGCAGCTAATGAGCCTTTGTGTGGCCAGAGTGGGAGAGAGAGAGGAAGAGGAGAGAGGAAGCAAGAGCGAGCTAGACTGTGAGACTGACAGGGACCCTATGGAAATTGAAAAATAAATCATATGGTAGCGTTAGTACAGTCAGGGTTAGCAAATTAATGTCTTCTCTCTTTCTCTCCTGTTTTTTTTTAACATGCCCCTTGCATATCAGGGTCTCCCAAGTTAGTGGACTGAAGCTAAATATGAACTCTCTAATTCATCTTGGTCCACGTTTTTTTTTTTGGATTAGCCTAAATGAGTCATATTGTGGCTACAGTTTGCTACAGTGAGAGGAGGTGAGAGAAGTCGGACTATCGGACAGTGGACACAGGTCAGTTGTTCCGCTTCCCATTTTGGCACGCAGCACACTAAGTGTGTGTTCATGTATTCATTGTAGGACTGATGTGTCATGACTCTCTCCAGATGCTTGTGGGCGTCACTATGAGTGAGGGGTTTGATTTATCGTGATTCTCTAAAACAGATCTGCAGACGAAAATGTGTGTTGTCTCATGAGTTAACACTTTGGGGTGTGTGACTGTGAATTATATGAATGAATGGAGAAAATGTTTTTTTTATGAATTGTACTGTAGTGCTGGAATTGATTGGACAATGCAGTGGTTTTATACATTGCATGTGTTCTTAGTAAAGCCAACCCTGGGAGGGGCTTTGCAAGGAGGATTTGCTGCATTATTTTTCACAGGATTTTGTCTGTTGTACTATATTGGTGCTGCTCAGCCACGATTTGTTGCAAGGAGACAAAGAAAGCAGTGCATAGTGTACTGGAGGAAGGGGGCTGTGATCCCAGGCTATGCCGAGCCCCAAGGAAATAAGCTGTTGATACATTACCCACAGTTCTGTTGGACTTGATGTCATGGTGCTGATTCCTTTTATAGTAGCTGTTTTTATTAGGTATGATACACACTAGATCCCACTTTTTATACCAGGATTTGTTATAGAAAGGTTTATAAAAATGTGACAAATTGTCATTGTACGTATCTTGTTTAATTTACAGTAATTTTACCATTTTACATGTTATAGTACATGAGGTCCTTAATGCCTGGTGTAGCATAGTGGATTCACATCAGATGCGAGATCACTAGTTGTGCATCTCCATGGAAACCGTTTTGGGGTATCAAAGCCCAGTGCATCATCTACCAAGGTCTAAGCACACAAATAGGTTTTCAACAATGCTATTTAATTAGGTTCCTCATTAGGAAGTATAGCAATATTGCGCTGGTTGTTCTGAGCAGGGATTTCCACCACTCTGTTTAATTTTCGAAGAGGTGTTGTTCATGATGCATACATACGTACATACCTAAATCAGCAGTTAATTTGTTACAATTTCCTGTGAAATGTCGTGCTAGGAATTGGCTTTTTTGGTGGACTTCATATTGACTTGCTGGATCGGTCACATCACAACGTTTAAAATGTAATTATATTTTTGTCTTTGTCAGGCATTTAATTCACCATAGGGAAAGTGAACAACACTCAAACAGATGTGTCATGTGGCGTGTGAAATAATGGCTTCACTACATGTGAAGGGACAACGATGAGAAGGGATTGGTCCTCTTTCCTCGTGTGCCGTGCTCTCATGTCTCCTGGGCTGAAGATGCCATACATTCCGCAGTTGAAGGTAGATCTGTTGAGTCTGGAGCTTCAAGGGCTGGCGCTGCCATGTCACAGTGCCGTACAAGCAGCAGCAGCAGGGCCTCCAGAGAACAATGACCCACTCGCAGCACCATTCTTTTCACGGTCCCACCTCGCCCTCTCTCAGGCACCATTTGCAACTGTAATGAGTTGATAGCAGAGCCTTATTCCAGATGAAACACCATGGCTCGCTGTGAATGAAGCCCCCCCCCCCCCCTCTCTCACAAGCTGTTCTGGCAGATATGTCTGGGTAAAGCTGTGCATCGTCTTTCTTTATTTTCGTTTCTAAGAGAGAGAATGAAAGCTGAGCGAACAGGGAGACCTTCCAGTTAAAGTCCCCCCAGCTCAGCCACCAGTATTTGGTTTAGGGGTTTATTATACAGAAGAAATCCAAGCTTTCCAAAACAATAAACATGGTTTTGAATAGATATGGCCTGTAGATGGGCTATTGCCAAAAAATAATTGCTACATGCCAAAGTATTTGTGACAGAAGAATGACAGCACGGTATTCAAGTAAAAAAAAGTATCAATACATCGATTTACAATAGCATTTCGTATTTAAGTAGAATAGCAATTAGTTGGTATATATTATGCTTATGCAGTTACATTCCGCAAATTTTCTTTTGCTGAAGTCTTCTTAATGCACTTTAATACATATTTCTTTATCTTAAGTTATAAAGGATTCTGCCTGAAAAATACCAAATCTAAATCCCATCAAAAAGCAAAACTACCAACTGTCTTTTTCCTGTGGTTAATCAAAGACAACAAAATGAACTTTCTGTGAGGTGGATCTAGTAAACAATTAGCAGCCTTCCATAGCACCTCTGAGAGACAAGGTGATCAATTGCCTGAGTAACGCCTGGAACAGAGGATGATAGACTGGGGTTAGGGAGGGGGCTGTTCTTTTCTGGGGATCACAGCTAATTAGGTGTGTTCAGGTCCTGAGCCGGGTATTAAATAATGTCTGCCCTGGTCTGTCTGTCTGCTGCAGGTGCAGCTGAGTGCCATGAGTGGAATACTGAAGAGGAAATTTGAGGAGGTGGAGGCCTCCTCCTCGCCGTGCTCCTCCACACGGGAGTCTGATGACGAGGTCTCATGCAGCGAGAGTGGCGACAGCAGCGACAGTGTCAACCCTTCTGCCTCAGGCCCCATCACCCGTGAGTAACCCCCCCCCCCCTCTCTCTTTATCTTTGCGGTATGAATATATCACACTTACGTGCAAAGAACATTACATGCGATTTTATTTTTTACAAAATGCAAATTGTCAGCAGCCACGTCATTATGAACCGGAAAGCATTTTCAGACACTGTAGCCAGTGGCAACCTAAATATCTGCCTCATTCGACTGTGCTTTGCCTGTTCCGTGAGATCATGTGCTGTGTGCAGAGCTGAGCAGCCACAGTTCAGGGCCAGGCCAGGGCAGTGCAAGGCTGGCTGACTGGCTGGCTGTCTAATAGGGAGAACCAAGCGTTGCTGTAATAAAGGGCAGGAATGAACAAACAGCCCAGCTTCTCAATAGGAGCCGCGTCAGCAAGCACAGCCAGATGAATGAGCTGATGCAATCTCTGATGCCCATGTGCATGTTTGTTTATCAATGTTTTATAGTTGTGTGTGTGTGTGTGTGTGTGTGTGTGTGTGTGTGTGTGTGTGTGTATACATGCGTGCACGTATATCTGTAAATATACAAGTATATTCAAGATACCAAAATAAATAATAATAACACACCTACTTAAGTCATGTCGATGTTATGTTAAATTCTTGCCAACGGCCTGGTTTATTGTTCGTGTGAGTGACAGACAGGATGACTGGGCTGGTCCCTGTAGAGAGCAAGGTTGGGGGCTTGAAGTGTCCCTTGAGGTCTGAAGCCCCAGTGTCAGCTGCAGCTGTTAGAGGCTGGAGGGTATGAGACCATAGAGAAACTTAAACAATCTACAGCCTCTCAGTAGAGAATAGACAGACACACACACACACACACACACACACACACACACAGAGTAATAGATTTAATTCTAAAATGCTGCATCTTTTGCACAACATATTGTTGTGTCATAGCTTGTGATTGGTACTACCAAACAAGATAGCTTTGATGTATGCTTGCCTCTGAACAGCATCTGAAGTATTTGTGACGATCTTACAGAGATGCTAGAACATTTTCAAATCTATAGCTACAATGCTGAAAAAAATAGCTTGAGATAATGAGATAATTACAAGTAACATGCCACACGAGGACATAACTCAGCAGAATCAATATCCACAATTGCATAATGCTTTTGGATACATTAATCAAAAGCTATTCAAGCTATTTCTGGATGAAGAGCCTGCAGTTTGTCTCTTTGGGCCCTACGACTGATGTGACCGTGTCTTTTCTGGATGCACTGTCCTTGTTGCATGGGATGTGGAGCTGTTGGAAGCAGATGGTTTCTATTTGTCCTGTCTGCCCGACATGAGTTGAGTGCTGGGAACACTGTGCCTGTGTACCAGTGCTCTAGGTCTCCAGGCTAGCCAGGGGATTATTGCTCCTCCAGCTTTCCTCTCCACCCCCCCCCCCCCCCACCCCCCACCCCTCTCCCCCTCCGTCACTCCCATATAATTGTCCTTAAAAGCCACACAGAGGTCTGGCAAGCAAAGTGGCAGCATGAAGACGCAGAAATCCTGCCCCACAAACATAAATTGACTTAGGGTTGTCTGAATACTTCTACCAATGGACAAGAATAAAGGGTAATTGATTTGACATTCTCATTTTGCCCAAAAAGCAGCACTGCAATGCAGAGTAGTGGGTAGTATGTCACAGGCAGTGAAAAAGTCAACATCTTTCCAACAGTACAGTGCATATTTAGATTTTAGAGGGTTTCTTTCATAGTTGTGCAAATGGATGTAGTCTGACCTTTAAAAAGCATTCGTTTTGGCTTATCTGAATTCTCTCCACATCATGTTAAGCCAATGACAATCTAAGCATTGTGGCAGCCAATCTATGAGTATGCCTACTGTGACTGTCAACTGAACTTTGTCGATTTTCCTATTTAGCTAACTCCATATTGAAGAGGGAAAAGCGCCTGAGAACGAGGAGGGTGCACTTTGAGAATGTGACCGTGTACTACTTCAACCGGCGGCAGGGCTTCACCAGCGTGCCTAGCCAGGGGGGCAGTACACTGGGCATGTCCAACAGACACAGCTGGATCAGACAGTACTCCCTGGGAGACTTTGCCCTGGAGCAGGAGAGGATCCACAGAGACATGCTCAGAGACCATCTGAAGGAGGAGAAACTCAACTCAGTCAAACTTAAGGTACATTCTTTAGGTCCATGGCAGTGGCTTGTCCAATAATGTCAGGATGGTATATAAGTCTTGCCTAAATGTACACACCCATTGTGATAAAAAAATAAATAAATTGGTAGACAATGTATATAGGGCAAAACTTGTTTGTTATATTTTGGTTTTGAAATGCTGACTCTTAGTAACTCAGGTTTCAACTGCTTACTCCTCCACCCCGGCCTGAATGTGATACCCTCTCCCTTTCAGCTGACTAAGAATGGCACGGTGGAGTCGGAGGAGGCCAACGCACTGACGCTGGAGGACATTTCTGATGACGACATCGATCTGGACAACACCGAGGTGGATGAGTATTTTTTCCTTCAGCCGCTCACCACCAAGAAGCGACGTGCGCTACTGCGCTCCTCTGGGGTGAAGAGGATCGATGTGGAGGAGAAGCACGAGCTGCGAGCCATCCGCCTGTCCAGGGAGGACTGTGGGTGTGACTGCCGAGTCTTCTGTGACCCGGAGACCTGCGCTTGCAGCGTGGCCGGAATAAAGTGCCAGGTAAATCTATCTGTGCGGAATAAAACTAAGTTGACCATTGATCAGCACATCCCTACTACTCTCTACAGCACACTGCCTAACACTTAGGCGATACCGTATATTGCATATAACCACATGTGTGATTCTTTATTTTGAAACAACATGCATTGACTAATAAACCATGCAATGTTGTCTGTAGGTCGACCGCATGTCATTTCCCTGTGGATGCACTAAAGAGGGCTGTAGCAACGCAGCTGGCAGGGTGGAATTTAACCCCATCCGAGTGAGGACCCACTTCCTGCACACTATCATGAAGCTGGAGCTGGAGAAGAGCCGGGAGCAGCAGCAGGCGGCCCCTGCCAACGGTTACCATGGTGAAACCATAGGCCTTGGCAATGGCAACCCCCTGGTTCAGTCTCAGCACAGCCTGGAGTACTCCCTGTCGGACCCCGTTCAGCAGACCACCATTATGAACCTGCAGACTGCTGATGAGATGGATGAGCCTTTAGATGACGAGGACGATGACGAGGACGAGGAAGAGGACGACGAGGACGAGGAGAATGAGGAAGACGACGATGAAGAGGAGGACAGCAGCAGTGTATGCAGTGCAGTGTCTGACTCCAGCACTCAGAGCTTAGCCAACAGTGATTCGGAGGAGGAAGAGGAAGAGGATGAGGAGGAGGAGGAGGAGGAAGAGAAGTTGGAGGACCTGGAGGAGGGAGTTAGCCCGCTACCCGTGTCCCACAACAAGGTTGTCCCACTGTCATCTGTGTTGTGTTACCCGGATGGGCCTGTTGCACATGACGACCACATCAATGGAAACTCTTATTTAATCAGCGCAGCCTCCTCGGCGGAGTACTATCAGCTGGAGAACTCCAGTGCTGTCTCAGCCAATGGGACGGCAAACCAGATCAGTGAACCCTATGGAGAGGCCTTAGCATTCCAAGACCCTGGCAGCGCTACCAACAGCAACGGGCCCCAAAGGTCTTTCCATGTGGCCGCTGACCAGTATGCAAACTACACCAACCAGGCAGGGGAACAGTACTCTACAAACCATTTCACCCTGACCACCGGTGTGGCAGCTACCCCAGTAACCTGCTGCATGCCTGAGCAGGAGGATAAGGTATTGTCCAAAGAGGCATTCCTAGAGAACCCTGGAGGCCACAATGTGGACTTTCAGAACTATCTAAACAACAATGCCCAGGGTTCCTATGGCAGTAATGGCAACTGTTTGGCTGCGGAGCAAGAGTCCGATGTAAATGGACTTCCTAAAGCTCCCTCTTTAGCAAACAATACTAATACCATTCCATTGCCAGAGCATTGCCCTGAGGTCACAGCCATTTAGTGTGCCTCACCTCTCAAAGTGTTCTTTCATCTTGTGTCCTTTCTTAAACATGTCATTAAGAGTAGACCAAATGGCAGTTTTGGAGAACTCATTCATAGTCTTTTAATGTGACCTTCAAGTTCTAAGCAATTTACAGGACCAGACAATATATTTCATTTTATTGTGTAATTATTGATCTTCAGATTCCATAAGGGGAAGTGTCTTCAAGAATCCCTCTGGAGGTGTCTTCACTCCAATCTCCACAAGATAGAGAACACTCATAAAAAACATGCTGATGTGCGATGTATCCTGTAATTCCAGATGTAAAGTTCTAGTTTGAAGCAGATATTGTACTGTAGATGGAACTTTTATATGTGTATGTGTCAAATGTGGACAAAAAAGGTTTAATGTCACAGTTTATTTATTGGTTCTGAAGTATGCGTACTGTAAATGTTTTAATAATGATAAGCATGCTCTTTAAGGGATCTTATTGGCATTTATGAAAAAACAATACCTGGGTTTTTTAGAAGACTATATCAATGTATAGGTTATGTACAAATGTTACTTTTTGTGTTTTTACTGATTCAAGGTTTTCTGTGATTTGTAAAGCAGAAAAAACCCTCTTAGTTGTTTATCATTATCTTTTAATTTAAAGTGATAAGTATCTTTTGTTTTAGAAACAAATCATTCATTACTGTTTGCACTTTTGTATAGGGGTCCAATGACATATTGACCAGAGGTGTGAAATCTTCTTGTTAGACCTTGTGTTAAGGTGAATATGGGGCCTAAACTTGAATTGTCCGCACTCATGGTTTACTCTTGGAGTAAACGCTACAAATTAAATATGTATTCATCTTCCTTATTGTATACAGGGATAAAGTGGCACTTTGACATCCTCTCAAAAAACTGAACAACTATTAAGCAATGAGGTATATGGCAACAATGGGATATTATTAATAACAGTAAATTATCACTCTACATTGGTTTTATTTGAAATCCATTATGATTTCCTTGACCTAATAGAGTGTGTTGCATTTTTGTGTGTTTAGTTACAACCAGTAACATGCGATGGCTGCAGATTTAGATGATACAATTAAGCACCTTCATGTCTCTAAAGGTAGCTGGAGTAAAAAAACATTCAAGGCAAGAAAATCAAAATGGTTGCATTCAAAAAAGAAATGAATATACTTTTTGCATTACAATTATGAACGGTATGACAATACAAGAGAGGTCTATTTTGGCTTATAAATTCACATAACCTTTGAATTACCAATTCTAAAATGACTAACATGAAAGACTAGAACTATAGTAATTGTCTCATATAGCAAAAACATTATTGCAATAATGCAAAAGGTTATATGAACGGCAGTGGTTTGAAATATCTACCTTGAGCAGGCTGTTCTTGCAAATGACTTGCCCATCTACTTAAATCAGAGTGGTCAGTTATTTAGACACAGTGCTTCTGCTTTCAGCTGGAGAGTGGTCAAGCTATCCCTTCTCAGTATCAAAACAAAGGTCATGGTTGAGTGTAAGGCAAAGCTTTATATGATTACTTTTACAAAAGAAAGTGTGCCAAAGTATATGAGGGTGCTACAGTGACATCACATCAATTTAGTTACTTAGCTATTTGATTTACCAGTATTTAATATGAATGAAATATGGACATTTCTATTTATTGTGGCTTATTAACCGTCTGTACTTAATTTTGTTTAATATAAAGCCATCATTAAGTTTCATGGTGGTTTTGAATTGTGTCGCTACATGTGCCTGATTTCATTCGTTTTTTTAACTTTTTTGTGAAACAGCATACGTTTTGCACAAAATGGCCTACATGTGTAATTGTGTTTAAACTTTAATTGTAGATAAAGCTGTTTTGGTGAAAATAGTTTTTTTCTTTATACCAATACATGACGCTAAAAATAAATGTATTAATGATTCATGTTGATCATTTTTGTATTTTCTTCCAGCTACAATGCTCATAACACAATAAGCCACTCATATGTTGTCCTCCTTGTGTAAAGCGCCCTCTGCTGAATAAAAAGGGGGACAAGCAAAACAATGGAATTTATTTTGCTCAAATAGATTGCATCCAAAGAAAAAGGCACTTGAATAAAGTTTTGAAACAATACTTGTTTAATTCATTTTCTATTGTTAGTCAGAACTTGCCTCTAAATTGAGCATTATTTACGGACCTGCCTGTACACCCCCTCTCAGAACTATGTTAAAAGGGATCTTTGATTCTTCATATGATAAATATAACATTTTACACAAACATTTAAGACTATCGAAACCAATTGACCATACAGCTTAAAAACAACCAGTTAGTAAAATATGAAAAAAAGAGACGTGCTTTTAAAAGGTGAAAATTGGTCAAATATTACATCACCAAGAGTATTTTCTGAGAAAAGATTTAACATGCAATGATAATGTTTTTCTACATGCAATGAATGGAAATGACAGGGTGATTAATAATCACTGTCGAATTAATCCATTCACTGTTTGTTCAAAATGACAAGAAAGAGAAATCCAAAAGGCACTGGTCAGTAAATGAGTAAAAACAATGACAGGATTTAAAAACACTTTCATCCTTTAGTGGTTAAATTACATCAGGGTCTGAAAATATAACAAGCCTGTCACTTTTAAAGCAATATGTGTTCATAGTAATGAAGGCACTTGTGGTCAACATTGAAGGATAATTATCAGTAACATTGCTTTAAATAGAAAGCAAACCCTTATTGCATCTTTGGTGCAAATTGCATTGAGGCAAATAGTATTGTTTGTATGAGCATATCTTGTTCCAAGTTCACATTTATACATTATTCTGACATACAATAAAACGCTCTATTTGTTAAATAAAATGACAAATACCTAACCACAATTTTCTTGTAAAAAACCAGTTCAAGAAAACTTTTGGAAAACATTCAAATACAAAATAATTTCCTATCGGTCTTCAAAATTTCCTCCAAAGTCAATTCAGTCACCCAAAAAAATGCCATTCAATAGAGATTGCCTAAATTATGATTTATATAGATATTAATAAAATAGAAAACAAACAAATGTCTTCAGAACAAGTTTGAATGCGTCCTTCCGGAGGTTTCACACAGTAATTTTCAAACTTTCCAGCAGTAGATCCATTGTTCCATATATAAAAAAATAAATTAAAATACATGATCAGAAATCTAAATATCTATGCTATCTGCTTTATGCCAAGAGTCCTACTACACCTCTGCAAACTGCAAGTCCATCTGTAAAGAGATCCATGTTCATGTGAGAGTTGTCAGGTGAAGAGCCACAGCTGATATCTATCCGAGGGATTGCAGGCCACCAACATGGGGTGCTCATGTCGAGCACTCAGACATAAATTCCTGGTCGGGATGTAGAATAACTGGTTCTACATGGAGGGGAAAAATATTTATTGTACCATTTATAATGCTGGGTACTAACAGTTTACAATAAATCTGGATAGGTTGAGGGATACTTTATTACTAAAAGGAATCTGGAATCTGCCTAAAATATTCTATATATTTTGAGTTAACAATAATCGAATTAAGTACATTGATTACAAATTACACGAAAGCATTGATTGATGCTTCAGTGACAAATTATTTTCAAGCACATATACATTTAACCTTGAAGAACTACATAATTAAAAGGTTTTACACCGTTTCTGGCAAAGAATACTGTTTGTTGGTAGATGCAGGGGAACAGTGTAATGAGCCAATGTAACCCAAAAGTAATCAGATGACACATCTGAATTAATCCAAAAGATGATGGTACTTATTCAAGTTAGTGTCATGTGATTCATGCAATGAGTGTCAGGTTAAATTGTTCTACTAATCCTTACACCTATGACTATCTAGACTGCATGATCACGTTAGCAAGATTTAATAAAAACATTTGAGGAAATTGGGCACGCTTACCTGCTTTAACTCCCACTTTTGCTGGGCTCCTACAAATGTGTTCCTGCCTTTATACTGGCAGTCCTCCAGCTTCACAGCCTCTTCTGTCCCATGCAGACACAGCTCCTTCTGAATGTTATGCCGGATCTCATGATGAGTAGAGTACTCAAAGTACTACAGGTGGAAAAAAAAAAGAACTGCATGTCATCCCTTTGCCCAGATTAGCAACACGTAACATTATATTCTGCTCAAATATTTACAGTGTAACTCACCTGGTTTCCTCCTTGGCCATGGCAGGGGTACATAATCAGCAATTTACCTCCTTCATTGTTCTCCCCAGCATCCAGACATGAATCTTTTCCTACATTTTTCACCTGCATGAGGTGTGAGAGAGCAAACGGGAATTTAGTTGCAGGCAAGCTGTTCAAACAAGCTTCCTCAGTCATGCCTTCCGTGGTGTCTAATGGAGGCAGTCCTGACTCAAAAGGCCTTTTTAGAACCCTCTGGAGATCCTAAGTGGAAACCCACAGTGGTCCCGACAGTGCTTTGTGGTTTGGAAACAGGAAAGCTTGCTGGGGTATGTGGGCTTACCGAGCCAAAGTGAAGTGGGTTGAGATCGGGCATGAAGACCTCTGGATACACGTTCTTCAAATACCAGGAGAAGCTCTTGCACTGCAGACGCTCCCGGAGGTCCACACGTCTGGAGACGTCTCCAAAGGCTCTCTGTAGGAATTATTCCAGGCAGCCATTAAGTCGGGGAAAGTTTTCCTCATTACTCACAGCCTTTGAACAGAGTAAAAACCAGAGGCTCCATTACCACTTCCTGATGGCAGCATCTAACCCGAGCCTGGTGCTTGATGGTAATGGGATGTGGATAGGCACAGCACTGTCTAAATGGACGTTTTCCATTAGAACTTCATCTGACCAATGACGACTTCAGAGGATTGCAATTCCTGAACAAAGGCAACTAAGCTGATCCATCTTTGATAAAGCAGGAGGCTTCCGGTCTGGACCGTTCTTACATTACTTTCCTTGTTAGATCTTCAATCAAACAACACCAGTTAGTTAAAATGTGCTTGGTGATTGTAGCCATTTTGCAGTACCGGTAACTCTCAAGAGCAGGGAATATTCTTGGGGGCATAGGGCACCTGCTTGAGTAATAACTGCATCTTCATCATTCTAGTTGAGTTCCTTTAACACTGCTCTTGAAGCTGTTTAGGACAGAGTGGCTGTTTAAGAGGCGGGACGAGAGGCCTCTTGGCTTAGATCCCTCTGAGACATGGCTCCAGGGTCATTGTTTATGGCACGCAAATGAGAGCCTGTGTGGAGAAGCACTATGGGCCTCTATCATTTACTATACTATGCGTCCCTCAGGGCACCTTGTCCTGTCTGTTAATGACTTTCAACTTCTATGTAAACTAAAGTCGAGGGTCACCAGCATACAATTCATTTTGCTCATTTGAATAACCCTTGCAATTTTTTCTGATTCTATAACATTATTAGAGTACATGAATCACCAAATGTTTAAGTTTCACATTCCCGTCTTAGATTTTGTCTGCATGAGACTCATGTTCAGACTTAGTCCAGACTGCAAGCAACCAACAGACAGCCCAGCGTGGGGTTGCCCAAACTTGTCCTACGAGGGGATAACATGTGGTCTGCAGCACAAAAAAACACATACATATACACATGACCCAGTGAAAGCAGGCGGAAAAACATTCCATAGCAAACTGCTTCTGTAGGAAGAGGGACAAACTAATGCTTTTTATTTGAGCCACATCGACAAACGGTAGCCTTCTAAGCTGTACCAAGGCAAACTGATGTGAGAAAACTGCACGTACATCTTTGGCGAGCTGAGCGGCCTGCTGGTTCCTTCGGTAGAAGATCTCCTTGTAGTCGTCCATCCAGACCTCCGCCAGTCGCACCTGATTGCGTGCAATCACCTGGGTGCCCTTGGGGAATGTGTGGGGGCTCTTAGTCCGAAACACGTGGCCCACAACGGAGCATGGGAGGATCTCCAGCTGACCTCCACACTGCCACACCTGCAGGGAGTGGCAACGGCATGCACAAACAAACGGCATCGTGAGAAACCGGTTTCAATGACTTCTAAACAAATACAAAGGCAGACAAAAAAATAAATCTAACAGGAAATACAGGAAATGTAATTATCCCTCACCCTAAATGACATTTCAATATTCTCTCCACCCCAGATTTCCATTTGCTCATCATAGCTTCCAATATCATAGAAGTACTCTTTAGAGATTGAGAAGAGCCCCCCTGCAAAGGTGGGTGTCCTGTGAATAGACATGCGTTGTATGTTGTTTGTAAAGTTTGACTTTGTAGAATGATTGACTTATTCACTACAGGGGCAAGTGGAATTTGGTTTCCCATTCAGAATGCATACATTGATGTCAATATATACTTGTACACCTCTTGCCTAATAGGGTAGGTTTCATCTTTCCTCCTGTTTTTCTCATGGTCAGGAAGACCCTCCCAACCAAAAGAGAGGGCCCAGTCAAAGTTTCCCCGGTTGTGGTTCTGGCCATATGGGGAGGGCTTCATGAACTCAAACGTGTTGAGGTCGATGGTGGTGATGTCGGGACTGACAACTGCTGTGTAGTTCTCTGCTATCCGTCCCAGCAAAGGCTCCAACCAGCCATTGAAGCATTCACCTGATTAGATGGTATACATTGAGCAGCCATCGTTAGAATATGTTAAAGCCGCATGCTCCGTAGGGATAGATAGAGGCAGACACAAAAACATGTTGTCGAGTCAGCACTAAACGCAAAACCAGTTAAGCAATGTGGTGTTCTAGTGCGGATTAATAGTGGGTGGATGGGTGTGTCTAAGGTTAAACAATTCAGGACATTTGAGTGAGTGACTGACTCAGACTTTTGACGTCAGTCCTAAGGACTTACAGTGGGCATCTAGGAAAGTGAGGGTGTCACCAGTCGCCACAGACGCACCCAAAAGGCGTGCGGTAATTAGGCCTTTCCTCTCTTTCTGGCGAACAACACGGACAAGGGGCAGCCTCTTCAGATAATCATCCAGTCCCTCCTTCAGGGCATCTGTGGGTACAGGATACTATAGTATTTAATGTTTTCATATTCAAGAATAACACTTTAGGCAAACAGTCAAGTCTGTTCACTTAAATTTTAAATATCCTAATGCTCCTCTAAAGAACAGCACGTTTTCTTTTGCCACAGTAAGACCCATCCACAAGAAAGTCAACACAGAAAGTGATAGAGGTTCCTGGCTATCATCCCCAGCCTGGCTAATTGTCAAGTATGCCTATTGCCTGTCCAGTTTCTGGGCTACAGAGCCAGTGAACAGTTATTCTACAGTGCTCTAATAGCAGGCTGTTCCCAACAAATGACAAGAGTGTCAGTTGGAGTGCCTTCCCCGCAACCCCCTCTCTAAAGGCATTGTGTTTCTCCCAGCCAGGGGAGGTCCGTTTACAACGGCTAACTCTCAGAAGCACAACCAAGGCTAGCTCCTCTTAATGAAAGTATTCACTAGCAAGCCCTTGCTTCCTGCTGTAACCCTCTTCACGAGCCATAGAGCTGGGCCTCTAAACTGCACGTTTCAAAGCACACCAAAGGGCCGCCCAGCAGGCTGTTTGAAATCAAATCCAAGACAAAGCCGGGTGGTCCTAGTGGGTCCTGCTAGTTTTACCGTCCACACTGGCGTCGTCCACCAGGATGATCTCCTTGAGGAGGATAGCAGGGGAGGTGTGGAGAACACTGTACACCGTCCTCAGTAGAGTGCTCCAGCCTTCATTGTGAAATACAATGATCACACTGGTAGTTGGCAAAGGGGGACATCTCTTGAATGTTTGTTCAATGCATCTGTAAAGTGAGAGAGAGCAAACATTGTGTGTCTTTCCCAGGTCCTGAAAGGCACGGGTCTACAGTTCTTACATCACAGGCCTCTCTATTAGGGTGTCAATTTCACTTATGACACTGGATACAGTATGTGGCAGCTTTTCAAATGGGAACAACATCAGACTGGGAGGGAATTAGTGTAAATTACAGTAACAAAATTGTAGGAACATGAACAGACTTGTTTAATTAGACAAGAGCAACTCCCCTTTTTTAGCAACTGCCCACATTAACTGGGCAGACATACTCAAACCCTGTTTCAGACAGAAAATGTCCGTTTTATTTGAGTGAATTTCCCCTATTTAATAAATGTTATACTTTTTTGGTTTTGGCAGACTTTCAAACTGGCATCATATCACTCCAGCCTTTGTGGTAATTTAGTATGTGATTCAGGTTTAAAATGAAGCCAAAATGATTATACATTGACATATAGCATTCCAAGACCAAATCTGGAAATGAATTAGCTTTGATGACTAAGTCATATGTTTACCACCAGGTGGTGCTCCATTAAGATCTAAGGTCCTTATCAGAAAATGCATTGTAAATGCCAATTTTAAAATGCAAATACGGATTGTTAAAGTAAAAAAAATGTCACATGCTTTTAAAGCAAAATTAAAAGTATAATTTGGTATAGCTTTTGACCCCAAAAAATGCACGACCAGGAACTAAAGAGATAAAGTGGGCTCTACTGTGCAGCCACTTCGAAAGCACAAAGACGTGAAAGGGACATACTCTGGTGGTCTGGTGTCAGGGCCAAGGTCTCGACTGAGGGAGATCCGGTCACTGGCATACAGATTAAAGCAGTGCTTCTCATCTCCCCTCTCCTTCTCCTTCAGCTCTGCAGCACTTAGTGAGTCTGTGTGGAAGGGCCTTCCAGAGGCTCCAGGGGCATTGGGGTCCTGAGGTTGGCGTTCCAGTGCTGGCCGCAGCTCAGCAGCAGTGTAGTATCCTGGCAGACATGACATGCTCCCTGCACTCTCTTGCTGACGAACGGGGGCTTTGATCTGCATCTTTGGCATGGCGTCTCGCAAGTTATTAACAGCCCCCATAACCATGCCAAGCATGGCATCTCGCTTCACCACCATGTCCTTCAACCACGGCTCTTCTTGAGGGCTCTGGATCCCTACCTCCCGTTGTATGAGGAACACAAATGTAACAAAGATAAGGGCCACTACTACTAGCTTCAATGGGTGCAATCGCCTTCGAAGGATTCTGTGGAAGCCAGCCATTCTGGTAGGGATGTCTAACTGAATCTCACGTCACCTGTAATTATGGTTAAGTTTGTTATTCAAGTAAACCTTTTCTATATAGATGTAGAAAAAAGCCACAGAACTAGGTCACTGAGTGACTTAAAATGTCAACACAATCAGTTTGCCTGTATTCAACAAGTCTAACTGATACCCTTCATAAGATCTAAATATTTTTATAATTCACATTTCTACAAATGTTACTAGAATAATCAGTTGAAGCTTATTACTTTCTTCTTAGAAAAACAGTATTACTTACCAGCTTGGTTTTGGAAATGCACAGTAAAGCCGAGTGTATAAGGTCAATACAATTACACCCTGTATTGATTTCACATATTCCGTTTCGAAAATGGGGTTGAACTCCAGCGCAACAGATACCCACAAAGAATTCAGACAGCAATGTCAATCCTCGTTGTGCTACTCAATCTCTGCAAACTTCCGTCTAGTTGGATCCAGGTGCGCTCTCTTCAGGTAGAGGGAGGAGACCTAGTATCACGCGTGCGTACAGAAGATCTCCGCGTGTCAAATAAAACTGGTCTGTAACATGAAAGATTTAGGTATTTTCAAGTATTAAGAGTACATTCTCATAAACTGTCCAAACAATTTAAAACATATATTCCTTTTAACGGTCAAGTTTTAGGCTATATTAGGATATGATCTCGAATGACAAATATGATCATACATTTCCAAACAAAGTTTGTCATTTAGATATAAATAGGTTGGTGCTTTCTGCTAGTGCAAACATTTTTTACAGACCTGCGATCCATAGGAATAGCCACAGAGATGGACAAAGCATAAGTTCAGACCAAAGCATTATGCTACTTAAAAATGGTATTGAAGTCACTTTGTCTACGGCTGCAGCCGAATAAAGTCTACTAACTTAGCGGGATACGTCTGGTCCAAAAATGGTGTCAATTCTTAAAATAATAGGATTTGATCAGTCAGCCATTCATGAGACAGTTGCTGGGTAACAAATAGTGTAGGAACGTACACCCTATACCTCCTCACAGGCACCACATCCAATCAGGATATTGAAGGATAACGAATGGTCGCCCAAAAAAGAAAACTCACTCCAAACAATTGTATATTATGTAAAAAGTACGTTGATACTAAAATAGTCTTTATCACGCATTCGGAGTCGACACAGAGTATCAATTAATGCAGGAGTTGCAAGTTTAGGTCATTAATAACGTTTTTCATCGAATGATGCTCGAAACATATACGCTTTGTCTTGGTTCAAATCAAAAGTAATTGAAAAGTGACACTCACCTATTCGACCATCCAAAGCTGTACCCCATCACCCTCAACTTTGGCAAGTTACCCCAGGCAGATGGAATTCATAAATTGCTCGTTGCTCGAGGGGCTAAATTAAAGACGTGGCCACTGTTTTGGGAGGACTTCTAACGATGTGTCTACTCAGGGGCGCCACCAGACATTTGGGGCCCCATGAAAATATATCACATCGGGCCCTACTACCCTAGGCCATGCCAACTGCGCAATTGCTGTAACCACACCCCCAGAACCCAATGGATCCATTCAAAGCTTTA
>JAVQIZ010110088.1:0-28725 GCA_036023535.2 Galaxias brevipinnis
GTATATATAAATATATATCTATACATCTATATGTCTATCAATCTATATCTATAGATATATAGATATTTATGTATATAGATATATACATAGATGTATATAAATATATATATATATATATATATATATATATATATATATGAACTGAAATTTAAAACTGATAAAAATGAACAAAGAGCAAAAAATTTGAGCAAAATGAATGCCCCTTTTTGGTGAAAGGATCCAGATGAACTGGCTCACCCAAAAAAGCCGAATTGCCCATCACTAATTACTGTACAGCGGAAGCACTAGAGAGCTCTGGGTAATCGACAAAATGATGACATCATCAGGACAAAACCCTTAGGTGGAGAAGAAATGTTAATTTTATAATGTTTTAAAATGTGTATAATACTGCAATCTGTATAAATTTGTAGTTAGGATAGAGCTGTATTTTAACAGGTATTGTGCAACATGCAAGTTCATTATTCGATTGTAGTACACTTAACCTTGTGAAGTGTTTATTGAGATAGCCTTTCAGGAAGCTCCAAGGGAGTTGTTAATCGAAGGTGCTGGAAGGAGGCCATTTTGAGCACGGTACAAACAGGCGCTGTGTCTAAATACTACTAATTATTTATTTTAGTAGGTACTGCAGCTGCCCATACAAAGTACGTACTATTGCGTAAAGTAGGCATCCAATTGAGACATACTACTTCGTCATAACATCCATCGCAGTCTGTAGCGCTACATCTGAAAATTGTTGGTGTTCCATTGGTGTGAGGAGTCAATGTGACTTATCTTCCGTTTCTCAGAGCATTGTGGGTTAGAAAAGCCAGAAAGCTATACTGGCTAGCATACTGTAAAATGCTACCGGATGTAATAAGACATGCTCGTATTTTTGGCATACTGCATTTGACGTACTACGTATTGGGACATACTACATCTTTTTCTGTCTTACTATATAGAATGCTAGTATGGATACTGGGACGCAACCAGGGTAGGGCTGGGAGAAATATGGTTGGATCTGTGCCGAACCCATACAAAAGATAGAATGTTTGAAGACCTGCAAAGGTCTATTTTTGTTTATTTTGTTGTTTATTGGTGACCTGCACTTTGTAAATAAACGACAGCAGCTGCCTGTGTTCTGCCTGAATGTCATCCACTGTTGGAGCCCCATGTACAACAACCTTACACAAGGCCACCCTCATTTAGGCACTTTTTGTGTTACAGTTTACAGTTGGTATATTGGGGTTAAGTATTGTGGCATAAGTTGGAAACGTGGTAAAAAAAAGAAATAGGTTTATCTTAATATAACCTGTTATCAGTTTTTTAAATTTTTTTTATTATGATCCATGGGGAGTTCATATGTCACAAATAATGTTTGGACAAATAATGTTTGGCTTTCTACAGAATACTTAAGAAAACTACCAAGAAATATGCTTGTGTGCAGTTTAATGGAAATAGGAAAAGGTAGATGTTTTGCTAAATATCAGCTTAGCATTCTGCAGCTGATAAAAAGGCAATATTTTACATCTTCTCTTCCTCCCTGAAGTATCAAAGTTCCTGTCTGTTTCTGCCTAATAATGCTTTTTTTTTAATAAAACATTAATATCAGAAAATAACCCGATATGAGACAGGAAATTTGCTTTGGAGAAGATTTTCTTTCATGTGCATGTGTGTGTGCACGCATTCCTTATGTGAACGTTTGTTGCGTTTGTTGCATGTGTGTTAATGCTGCGGCCTATGCTCCTACACCCCCCCACCGCCCCCACTCCTCACCAACAGTAATATCAGGAAAATTTCAAAGCAATTTATATTATAATTAATTAAACAGATTTGATAAAAACGAATTCGTTGCAAGCAAAGCAAAGAACTGAGGCAGTGCATCCCGGTAAATTGAGTCACCATTGGTATACCGGAAATTAGTGTGTGTGTGTGGGGGATGGAGGGATAGGGGGTAGGGGGTAGGGGGGGGGGGGGTAGGGGGTTGTGGTTGTGATTGTTATTGGCAGTGGTGACATCTGCAAGATATATAATATCACACGAAATGTGACAAATTGTTTTGGGAGGAAGTAGAACATTCTAATGGTATGACGGGATGACTAGAGTGCCACTCCAAATACTGATTGACCATAGCTGGGAATACCAAATATAAGTTGACAATCTAAAAGGATAGATAGACTCTTAACTTTTCCAAAATGTCAGGGACAAAATACTTATTTTTACCTTTCGGAATAAAAAAAAAGATTCCTCCGTCATCGTTTAGAGCTGAAAGATTTACTTTGAATAGAGAAAACCATACAGAAATCCTACCAACATACAGACACACACACACACATACTGTATAAACTAAAGCTAATGCTGAAAAGCAATATTATTATGTTGCATTGCAGGGGGAAAGCCAATGTACTGTTTCTAATCTTTGTTTTGTTTAATCGTGGTTGTGATGTTGGGCCATCACATTCCTCTTCAAATCAAATCTTCTTAGTTGCTTTTACATAAAAACCATCCTTCACATTATTGCTCATGTTTATTTTGTGTCATTTTCTCTTTCTCCCTCACTTTATTTTCTTGGAGCACAGCCCTTTGGCATATTTGGATGTGGTTTAAATAAACTCCTGCTTGGCTGCACGCGCACACATGTATACATAAACAGACACACACACACCCACACACACTTAAAACACTTAAAATACATACAGAATACCTCTGGCTAAATACACTGGAACATCATGATATTAATACAGAAAGACTCAGGATAATTTGTACTATCCCAGAGCCTAGGGCGATGTTAAGCCTATGTTACATTCAACCAACGTGTTGGACGGCTGTAATGATAACACGTTTAAAAGACACTTTGTGTGGTCGTCACCTAACAACTTTGCATACCTTTCGAAATGTGAAAAGTAGCAGATTTTTGGAGTCTAAAACTGTGTTAAGTAATGTGATATGATGGTTCTAAGAACTCTACTGTGCCTGTAACTTCTATATGATGTTGTTAGAGTACGAAGATAAATAAAACTACATGTATCATGGTTTGTAAGGATTTTAGATCATGTAGGGCCAGGAGTGTGGATTTGATCTGAAACAGAAAGCACACGTGTGACAGTCTAGGGGTAAGGACTACACTGTGAACACAAGGTTAAACGGGTTAGCTGTCGTTGGTATCGAGAAGGATATGCATAATACATGCATTTATGGTGCATGTTTGTTTTTGTTTGCAATTGAGAGGCAGTGGGAGGTAATCAGAGGAAGCAAATTATCCAAGGAAATCATACCTCATTATTTTGAGTAGTAGTTCACTTTTTTACAGCAACCTCAGGGGTACATTTGAGGCTGAAGCGTTGGCTCAGAGATGATTATTTCTAACAACAGACGCGCACCCATAGGCAACTTCCTGAACGAAAAACATAACATTTAAATACACCTCCTATGACATATGTGTCAACATGACCGACAGGACGTACTTAATGCAGAACCTCACACTGACATTCGGGGGACGGGGAATGTAAAAACCAATCTAGCTCTTCATAATCACGCCTTGGATTTGCCTTTCCCCGTCTCTAAATGTGGGAATGACACTAAGCCCTGTAGCAGCGGGATTGGGCCATGGTTCGTGTCTCAACCAATACTTGCAGAGACGATCTGGGACAGAGAGCTTGGGGCTGGGGGGCTGGGGGACGGTTGCACGCACTCAGCCTTCACTATCAAACAGGCTACTCGATGCCTCACCGCCTTCCCAGCTGAATGCCTGTCTATCTGTCTGTCTGCCTGTCTGTCTGAGCTCTGACGACAGATAACCACTTCAGGAAACACATTTGTACCCCCTCCCACCCCCTCCCTCAAAGAAAAGAAAAGTGCATAAGAGAAGTATATAATGAATAAAAAAAAATAATAATAATAATAATATATTGACTGCCCTATACAATGCAAAGAAGCAGAGAGGATCAAGTTAATCTGTTAACTAGAACGCCTGCTAGAACTGTCTGGTTCCTTATCGGATAGTTCCATGAAACAGCACCCCGAAAAGAACTTGTGTTTTGCTCTATTTGAGATGAGCCCAATCCATGGAACTGACTTTGAACAAACACAGTTTATCTCCACAAAAGACCGTTGCAGAACCTTTATGAAATATGCCACTCGGGTCGAGTTAAAAATTATTTCATGGCAAGTAATCCAAAACACACAACGTATGCATAGCCAATGAGGCAGAAAGTCATGGTTTTCACAATTAGTTATCTTTAAAATGGTTCCCCCGATGGTGATGCATGTTTATTTTATTATACGGTATTGAAACTGTTTTCGATATAATCTTGCTACATTGACCTATGGACTGTTTGGCATTTTCACGATACAAAGTAGGCCTTTTCTAATGGACACAGTTTAAGAGTAGAATGTCTACCTGTGTTCTAAGAGCTGGCGCTTGTCTTACTTTCTGTGGCCATTTTTATTCACTTTGCCGCACTGTTCTTGGTACTATTATACCACGTCTATATGAAGGTTACCAGAGGCTATATAAATTAGCACTCTAAAATGGTGCTTAGCACTGCCCCCTACTTTAATGCAGATTCTACAATTAACTAAATAATAATAAAAAAAAACAGCTTTGGGTTTACTTCAGTTGCTTGGCAACAGCATGTGACAGTGCTAACCCTCTGTAAGCATCTTCCCAGCTTTTTGGACATTGTTGAGGACAGATAACACATTAAGGCCTTTCAGGTAGATTTACGGCGGTTTTAATAGAAAAGTGAAAGTAAACAAATGTTGAATCTGCAAAGAATGTACAGTGTACAACTAAGAAGAAAAATATGTACTGTAGAGTGATATTAATACGTCAAGAAAACAATATTAACAATATTAACATCACTCTAGTCTAGATCAATCTCAGTGACTGGTTTATGAAACCACAATCTCTGTTTGTATATTCTATGACAGAGTAACATATAAAGAATATTGACCCTCACTCTGACCCGTTGACCTGTTTTCTGAACAAGCAGCCTTACTGAATGAACATCAGTCCATCACAACGGCATCTTTCAAACTCCTGAGACAGGCACCCACGTTCAGTTGTGTTTTCGTCTTCATCCGACCCCTTTCAATTGAGGGTGACCCCCACTAGACCACAAAGCCATCCATCTCAACGTATCAATCAATGCTATTTCGGGTGTCCGCCACAGCTAGGCTTTGACACACTAAACCCCACGACGGTCCCGTGGGACTCCAGTACAGTGTAGAGTAGCATGGATCAATGGCCCATCGTGTCGGTGATATTCCCAGCGCAGTCCATTTGTATTGATGTCTGTCATTTAAGCGGCTGCAGAGCTCACACAGACGACTGTTTGCCGAGGGCGATATGCAGTCACCTGGCTACCATTAAGTGCCTAGGTATTGTTGCGAGATGCTGTGTTCAACGTAGCACACTTTCCTACATTGAACTCCACTGTCAAAGGATCTAATATGGATTCTTCTTAATGAGACAGGTGGGTTTCATTAGAGATATGTCTGTGCTTGACACCTTATATTAATTTTCATGACGTTTGCGAAAAGAAAAAAAAAGGTAAATAACTCAACGTTTTCTATATGATACTTTGCCAAACTAACTTTAAAGTATTTAATTCTTCTTTAATTGTTGGGCTCAATGATGAGGTGAAAGGACTACGTTTTCTTTTAGATACAGATATTAAGCCCCACTTTGCACCCATTTCTGTAAAAGAGGTGAGTGTTGAAGCCTGTGTTTTTAACATTCTCTGAAAGGGAGCACGCCGCATTACAGACTAGAAAGGACAGGCTCACAAACAGCCCAAACCAAGAGCCATTGGGCTGCCCCAGGCAATCCAGAGATAGAGTTAGAGAGAAAGAGAGAGCTGGGGGGGTGGGGAGGCAGAAAAGGGAGACAGAGAGTGGGGGCGTCTGGGATGATCAAACTACACTTTCATATTAACAAAACAAAAACACTGGCGGATAATTGGAAACATTATTTTTTTTTTAAGTTCCTGAGCAAAGCAATTTTTTTGAGTTGTCTAAGAAAGGAGGGGTTCCGTATATGTAAATATTTCTAGAAAAGCATGTATCATAATTGTCACGTTTTCATCTTTTTGTCATCATCTTCTATAATGGCAATGCCACTAATCCTGAACCCCTCAACGTTTTTTAAACGGTGAAGTAGTTCCAAGTGAGGAGTGTTTGACCCGTCTGAACGATAACCGGTGGTCTATATTCATTTGATCTCACTTCACTGCATGTTGTAGCAAGCAAAATCAGACACAATGTTGTACCTATCATTCAGAATGTTCTATAATCTACATATTCATTCACACCATACAAAATATATATTTAGAGACAATGTCAATGAAGAGACGGAACCACTCTTAACCGTTAATCAATTAAGACAGTTTTGGCTTGTGGGGCTTTAACCTTCCGATATTGTCTTCAATAAAGGCATTACTTAGTTCTAAAAAGAAACCCCACTGCACAAGTTTCCAGTCAACCGTTTCTTCTCACAAAACAATAAAGAGTGAAAAAAGCAATAACCAGATCAGTAGCTTGTGCTGTCGGCATGGAAAACACTTTATATTTGTCAGTGATGTGCCCCTCCTCTTTCCATTTCACTCTCTGACATGTACAAATCCTAAAATTCAATTCATGCCCTCTATCTTCATGACACACATGATAAATCTCACACACATACACCCACACTCACAACAGTCACAAACGCACACAAATGCACTTGCATGGGTATACACTCAAGCACAAGCACACACACACACACACACACACAGGAACCTAGACAAATATATTGCGTCAACAGGCTAATCTCATGGCAGGGAATGAAGAGGGTACCAACGTGCTGTGAAAGTGGCTAGTGATTGTTACACGTTCTATTGTGAGGCTCTGTCACGGACCACTACCCTGTCTCCTCCCACTGCGCCCCACCCACCCGTCCTTCGCCTCTATACTTCCACAATGACTTACCTGTGTAGAAGACCCCCCCCCCCCCCCTCAGCACCAAAGCGAACATAAATTCAACGCTGCTTTGTGAGAGACTGTTAGTGGAAATGGCACTTAGTGGTGCGCGGATTTTCTCAGCTCACATGTGTCACTTAAAACAAGAGTGTTTATGGAACACGCGTGTATACGAAGGCCGATTCACGGCAAGTACTGAAGGCCTCAAACGTGGTTGTCATGAAATGCCTCTTGCGCTCTTATTTATATTGACGTAATAACTTATTGTAAAGGTCCTTGCGGTGTCATAAAGGTACACTCTGGGATATGACATCACCTTTACAAGATAGATGGAGGGGGGGGTAAAAATGCTTTAAGGGGTTTGATCACCTCTGTTATTTTAGGCGACACTCTGTCTATTGTTTATGATGTCCACAACAATCTTTCATGTAACGTGATGCTTTGTGTATGCTTTAATAAACCCTGGAGCATGTGTGTGTGTGTTTGTGTGGTTGTGAGAGTGTGTTTGTGCCTCTGCGTGTGTGTGTGTGTGTGTGTGTGTGTCTACGTATGTGGGTGCCAATGGACCTTGAATATGTCTTTTTCAATGCCTTCCACTTCATGTCGACAGAAGCAAATCTCCCCTCTCAACGGTGCCACCTCTGAATAATGAATAGTAGCCTCCTACCGCAACTTAAGTTTCACACTACCTACCTTCAGACTAAACTTGGCTTTCCTTGAAATGATTTCTCACTTGATTGAACTTCAAATTTCCCTTTTTCATTTATATTTGCCTATTAAAAAAGCCAATTTCGGCACACATGCCTGGTCAGTCCTGTTCATCATCTTCCTTCTCATCTTTATGGCAATTTCCTTCAATGTGATCATATATCCATATAATGGGTAATGAAACTGTCTTCACATTGAGCCACTCGTGGCAGTCATGATGGATCACAGCCCTATCCCAAGAAAGCCTTTCCATGAAGAGGGACAGCCTACTCTTACAGTAAGTAGCCCTAATCTCCACTAACGCTCATCTGAGACTTATGGCATTTTAGACCTGCCGGAGATCACTGGTGGACTTACTTCTCACCGCAATCTCTACGTGTCCATGTATTTTTTTTTTTGGACTCGTCGATCGTCACGCAGTCTTCTTTGGACTATCTCTCATCTCTTTATTTATTTCTGTCCGCCCCCCATCTTTATCTTTCTCACACACACTCTCTCTCTCTCTCAATCTTCAACTTCATATTTAAAAATCTCTTCAATCTATAAACAAGTCAAACATACCAAACTGCATTTGAAAACGCCGTACGCCGTTTTCGCCGTACCTTTCTCTTTAGAGCGAGGTGACCGTCACAAAGACAGAACAGACCGCTGGTGGAGCGCCGCGTGCTGTGTGGCTTGGATAACTACCACATCCATAAAGAGCATGATGGTGTCTTTGTGTTCATTGTAATTGCCTCGGAATAGCAGCTGAGAACACACAATGGTATAAATGAAGATGTTAGACGCATTCACTTCTGTGCCGGTTGAACAATGGATCTTAGTCCCTGGTTGAAAAATCTGATTCTTATTTTGCCCAACTTATTTATTTATTGTAAAAATGTTTGGGCTGTAGGACTACAAGCACGCCACATGTAAACCTAATAACGACCCCAGTCTAGAATTGCCATGATTCATCACGAGCTAGGAAGGATGGAAGGAGAAGGGGCACGTGCATTACTCCTGTCTGAAAGAAATGCTGATTCTGTGCCAGGTAAGGAACCGAAAACTGAGGGATAGAGAGTGGGGAGAAAGAAAGAGAGCGAACAAAATGTAGAGAGCTAAATAGAGAGAGAATTCAAGTGAGGAATGGAGAGAGAGAGAAAGAGGCAGGGAGACAAAGGGAGAAGGAGGGGTAGTGGGAAGCATCACTACGCAAGGTTACTCGTCTAATTGAGAGGCAAGTCATGCCTCGGTGGCTGGTGCTGTAATGATTCGTGCTGCCGCGGAGATCTCAGAGATGCAAGTGGTGTTGCGTTGTCGAGAGGTCGTCAGGGTTATCGCTCCGACTCCATGTTGGCTTCAGTCAAACTTCAGATCGCGATTTGTCACGAAATGTAAACAGCTGAATTATGAAGTGGGAAGAAAAAAAAAAGTGTTCAATACACAGGGAGCTAGGCCAGTGTGTTGCAGCTCCTACTGATATGGTTGTTATGACTGCACAGCTGAGCCTTGGTGAAGTAAGAGGAAGGACATGGGATCGTGCCCCACTCCCACTGAGAGTAAGGCCCCGTCCACGAGTAGCCGGAGGTTTTTTTATGCGTTTTGGCCTGTCGTCCACACATGATAGACGTTTTTCGTCACTGTAAACTGATGTTTTGGAAATCGCCAGCCAGGGTGGATATTTTTTAAAACACCGTTTTCAGTGTTTATGTGTGGACAGAAAAACGATCAAAGCCGGGGGATTTTCCTTAAAGATGCACTTTTTTTCCTCAGGCGACTGATTGGCCAACATGGTTTGGCGTTCTCTTGACAGCGGTTTTTTTTTTCGTTTTCGAGTGTACGGAGATTTTTTATAACCTTGCTTGTGTGGACAGAGATTTTTTTTTTAAATGAGGGAGAAAAAAATTTACTTCTGAAAATACCCGACTACATATTGTTGAGGTCTTAGTGTCAGGAACAGAATTTGCCAAAATAGATGGTATTTGAAAAGGAAATTACTAGTTTCTATGATTGGATTGGTTTGGTTTTAAAACAAATTTGACCACCAAACATTACAATATATGATGTAAAATAATGTATATATCCTTGCGAATGTTTGTGAAAGCATTGACAGGCATACATTAGCTTTATGCTAACTTCTGAAATCATGCCTGCAGTGATTAACAAAAGGTGTCCACACACTGGTGAACAATATTAGTCATAAGTCATAACTTGTAGAAGGCTGGACACAAATAGACATCTATACAAATAAACTAGCATGCCAAAATGTACTGTTTATATAGTATATTATGAAAGTGAAAAAAATAAATAATTGCCACTTGAATTTTTTAAGATATGGGCACTGAAAGAATAAGCACTAATAAGTGTTGCTACAAGCTCATACGTACAAGCAAATGTCTTTTAAGAATTTATTCTGCTTGTTTCTACTGTCACTCAAACAGTCAGTTTCTCATTTCCCAAGAGAAGTTTTTTTGACAGCCATGCTTAATTTAACCTGACACGAGTCACTGATATTCAATACAGTGCTTCAGTTCTAGATTACAGTTTCGAGTCAAACACAAGCGTGTGCATGCACCACATCTGTCTGTGGCTGAGCCCATGTTTAGCATGACCTATCTAATGTAAACTCACCTGATCAGGGCTGACTCCTAATCGCAGCCTGCTGCAAACTGAGTGGGTAGTGCTGAGGCCATCATGATCAATGGCTTGTTTATTTGCCTGTGTAATAAGCAAATTATGCTAAGCGGGAAGAAGTCACCTCCTGCATTAACCCACTAACATTTTAATCGATGACTTAAGTGATTTTCATCAGAGCCGCTACAGGCAATGAGGTGATAGAGCCAGCTGTGGACTAGAATCTATCCTTTAAAATGTCAATGGAGACATGGGATCCTTAGGCTTTTCAATAGGTCCCTGCTAATCAGAGGATGGAACCGCTGTTGGAGCCAGCCCACCAGCCATTTAACCACTGAGAGGTTTACCAGACATATTCCAGTGCATGGTTGCCATGGTGTTCAGGGTGATGGATGTGGCACCTAAGTGTCTGTGTCTATTTATAAATATTCACAGTGCTAAATTCAATCTTTTTTAGTTTTTTGAGGGAAAAATTAATTCAAAGATATATGAAGTGCATGAGATAAAATGAAAAGACAGTGGCCTCTGTTAGTCTCTGGACGGCACTTCCTTCGAAATTCCCTTTGGTTAGGCCCCTGAAACCTGCATCATGAGATATGGATCCTGAAGGGAAAATGCACTGCTAAATGGTTGATTTAGATGGTGTTTATGCTGTGGCTGGCTCCCTAAAGGCAATTTAATCTTTCCTAACACTTCCTCCCCAAGGAAGAATCCACAGATTTAGTGACACATCCCTGAGTTTATCAAAGCGCTTATTCAACATTTATGTACGGCTGTCAGGACCAGTGCTCTGAGGAAGAGGGGGAATAAGCTCACCCAAAAGAGCTTATCAAAGCCCGTCATCAGCAGGGGCTGTCGGTTCAATCTGAAAAGGGAGGGTCATAGCTCCACGTCTGATGACTTACGTCCCTGGCCTGCTGTCCCTGTACACTCACTGAGGCACGGATGGGCAACTCTTCAAAGGGCCCCATCTCTGTCTACGGGCTGCGGACGTTGTTGTTGTTTACAGCAATCACTTCGGAGACCTTGAGCGAGCAGAGGCGACTCGAGTTCATGAAGCCTTGTCTCTTGTCACGGAAGTCAAGCCGAAAAGGAAAGTTGCTCCTTTGCCACTGAAAAACCTACAACGTGTGTAATATGCAAGGTGGGTATGGTGTTACAACTGTTTAGTTGAAACATTCGAGGTTTGTTCAAATGAAAACGGTGTCCTTTTTAGAATAAACCAAATGCAATTGTAAGGATTACTACTTGAATAAAACACAAACTACTATGTGGTTTACCGTTCCACTAACCGTGGAACCAGCTCTCTCACTGGGTTAGTGTCTCAGTCTGTTTCGCTGGCCGTCTCCAAATGTGCCTCTCATGTCCATTCTTCTCTGTTAATAATCTGGATATGTGTTTTACGTTCGCAAACGTATTTTAAAAGCATTGTGTCAGAACAGTTCTACCAACCTGAATGTTATTCCACAAACACAAGTCAAATTCCTGTGTTCTGCTGGGCAGGACATATACACATGGATCACTACCCAACCATCTTCCTTTGGACACACGCACACCACAAATTACACCCCGCAGTGGGTGGTAATAGCTTATTCCTTCCTAATTCAGATGACCACAAGATCTATTATTAATGAACTATATCCTTTAAAAGCAGCAGTGACACTCTGATTAGCCCTCTAGATTTGATGGGACAAGAGTTTCATTAATTCGGCTGAGAGCTGATTATTTTTACATGAGTACACCTCAGGACCGCTCCCAGGGCTGCACGGATCAGCGTTCACCTATGTTGAATAATTAACACGCCGAGGAAGTAGCTCCAAGAATCAACCCCGACTGACCTTAAAAAGCAAAGACAGCAATCACTCTAATCAAGACATCAAACATTGCCTAATCAGAATATATGCATTTATTCCATTTTATTGCCTTGTCACGAGGCTTTTTGTGTGAGAGTTCCTCCTCCTCCTTTTCCCCAGTTCTCTGGTCTGCAGCGATCACGATGGATGGTGCGGCCCATGTTAGAGGAAGCATCGCTGCTCGGTTCCATCGAATGCCTATACAGAAAATTGCTATTGTCGACTCTTTTTTTGTGACCCACTTATCAACTCATAGCAATTAAAAGGGCTGTGTCCCATCCAATTAATGTATCTAAATGGAGTTCAGGGCACTGCCCGGGCCCAGACAATACAGTTCACAACAGCATAGATTTTACCCTCCTCTGGTGCCTGCAGTTTGATCGCGTGCAATCGATTGTGCAGCAGGCAAAGCAGCGATTGTATCCCCATATCCGTCAGACTATCCTCCAGGTCTCCTGTCTCCTTTTAAGCTACAGAGACCAGGCCTTTTCTGAATGCTGGTTCCGTTATCTATATCAATTATCGTAAGAATATTGCATTTATTTGCATCTATTGAATTATACATGGATTCCCAAAGAGACAGAGATAGGAGGGGGGACGACGACAAAAGTGTCCCAACTCAAAAATGTCCTGAAATGAACTCAAATCAATCCGACTATCTCTGCATGTCCCTGCCTCACGGGTTCAGTGGTGCATGCTTTCCCCTCTGCGTCGAAGGACGGCAGGGAAGGGGGATAAGGATTCACCCAGGGCCGCCTCACCCAACCCCGGCCATGATTACAGCACTCAGGGTGTCTTCAGAGAGGCTGCCAGGCCGCGGGACGTGGAGGGCTACAGTGTCGAGCGCTGACAGGACCGGATGGGGCAAGACGGGCTGCGCGCGGGCAGCCTGCTGACCCGCAGATGTCAAGCCCATCTTTCTCAGTCGCCAGGCGCCCCTTCGGTTCTCTCTGCTTCTAATTTTACACGCGTCAGGGCCAGCGGCAGTGACCGCGGCGCCGGGCCGTGGGTGAGATGTGATGGCCTCAGCTTGGGTTTTTGTCACTCAAACTCCTACCTTTATTCCCGACAGACACAGTTTGTGCGTTGGCAATTTGGGGGGGAAAGTTTCATGGTGCAGCTCGTGGACAACGCTGTCAGACGAAGGCTTTTTGTTTTGTTTTAAAGTCACGAGTGCAATAACGCAAATCCAAATGTTTTTTGAAGGATGTATTTGGAAGTTTATATTCTGTTTTCCTGAGTGTGTGTACGCATGACTCACTGCTGAAGCGCTACGTCACTCCACACTCTCTTTGAGTCACGTCGAATGCGATGGTTACAAGGAGACATGTTGAAAATGCTGTAATTCCTCTTTTTAAACTCCCATCTTTACGGTTTCTTTCACATCCACTGCAAGCTTTGACCTTCCGGGATAAGCCACTCATATTTTCTTACTCTCCTCTTGATTCAGTCCGTTTGCTTAGCAGGGCAGCAGTACAAGTCCATTCACTTTCGGAATTGAATGGTTCTTAGACCATCGCTCACCCACAACCCTCTGTGAATAGATGTGTGTGTGTGTGTGTGTGTGTGTGTGTGTGTGTGTGTGTGTGTGTGTTTGTTTTGTGTACGGCAGCGCCGTCTCGGCGGTTTAGTGCAGAGAATAGCTTCCAGAGCAGTAAGCTGGACTTGGACGTACCCAGGCATCAAGCGTGAAGAGAATAATTGCCTCTTTATACATGCTCTTGCTGTAGTCCGTCTCGCTTCACAAACAAGCAATATGTGCCCAGCATGTTTGTGCCATCTCAGTGTTTTTCATTGTTTGAATAGTGGGCTTAAATGCTTGCCATCATTTGTGCTCACCCATCATTCCACAATTGCACACAAGAAGGAAAGGAAAGGAAACCTCCCAGGACCAATGCAAGTTCTCATACATAATGACCAGAAATGGCTTGTTTGAATAATTCCTCCAACAATGCCTGGCCAAAAGAGAGGGGGAAAAAAATATACGAAATAAAATGTTGATGATTTCTTTGTATGGAGTTCTACAAATTGGGCTGTATATACTGCACATTTGGAGTTGAACAGTTCTAAAGAGAGAAATGTGCTTTTGCAATGCTGCAGGTCCGGGCAAGCTTCAATTGACATTGCATTTCCCCCCCCCCAAAGTGTGAATGCAAGTGTCTTCACTAGTTATCCCTATGGTAAACATAAACACACACTAACACACACACACACTCATCCATGTCAAATCATGCTATTATTTGCCAACCTCATGCTGGCCTTATCCTCTGCCTACAGTTGCTGCCATTCCTTTTAAAAAGCCCCTGTGTACCAAAGCGATTGAGAAAAAAGCGGGTTTGATGAATGAAAGAGGCCTTTCGTCGACCCAACAGATTTCACAGGCTCTTCTCTACCCAGAGCCCATTCCAAGCCTGGCAAATGGCTACCAGCATTGTTGACGGTTGTCTTTTGGCCTAAACGTGCGTCCACATATAAATTGAAAGGGTTTTGTTTTCAAGGCATCATTTCAGTATAATTTAGACAACTTTCAATAATCATTTCATGCGATAGTTTTAGAGTTATGTTGTTGCTTAGTAAGGGTTGCTCATTGCTTTTTCACCACAGCAGTAAGAAAAGTCAAATACTAACTGCAGTGTAACCCCAGGCCTTCCATACCTAAAAAACATCCAACTCTTAGTCAACCAAATCAACAACAATAATCATTGCAATATATGGCACAGCAGACTGTGTACATATTTCAGTTGTTGCTGTGGTCATTTTGGTTTTTTGTATTGCGTATGATATTCAGTACCATCTACTCTAGCACACCTCCCGTGGTATGCGACCGTGGTTCAACAGCAAAGTAAGAATTTGATGCAAGGTGCCCGGCGAGCTAATGTGGAGAGAGAGAGAGAGAGAGAATTGTACATCGTTTGACCCCGACAGCCTTTCTGGAAGCTCCAAACCTCTACCAGGGGAGTTGGTAATGCTGACTCTGTGACCTGATGAGCTGCTGGTGGTGGTGGTGGTGGTGGTGGTGGTGGGTTTCTAGGAAAGACAGCCCAGGGGGGACGAGGGCGGGGGGAGGGGGGCAGTGGAGGTCAGAGAACCGTGGTGAATGGGGCCCCGGTGGGCCAGGTTAACCTGTGAGTCTTTTTTAGGCAGGGAAGAGAAACCTTGCGTCCTCCTGCACTGCAGTGAGGGGTCTAGAGATTCCAGCTGCTTCAACACACTCTTCCTTGTGGAGTATCACAGTGAAAGAAACACTATGCTTCTCTGTATTGAATAATGGGCTAGCACAGCAACCAAATCCGACTTCTTCATAATAGAAGGATTGAGAGTTTTTGACAGCTAAGCAGGGGTTGGTTTGCGTGTGTGTGTGTGTGTGTGTGTGTGACTGCTCAATGAAGCAATGCAAGTGTGTTTTTTTTTATGTTATTCACTGAATTCTTTGGGGCACACTAAGCAAGCATTGTATCGTATTGTGTTGTACTGTAGGATGATAATCATAGTTACAAAACAGAAGCATGAGCTGTGTTCAATTCAGGTTTGTAGCAATGCTCAGAGAGTAAGCAGCCGAGTAGTATTGTAAATCGTGACGAAGCCGACTCCCATTATATTCTCATCTCATTCCGTAACCATGCCAGGAGAAAAAGGAGATGTCAAATCAAATCAGCAGGCCTGCTAAATGTTATGTTTTTAATACAACAGGGAGATTCATTTTAGGCATGAGATTAACAGGGTGCACTTCTTCTTGTACCATTGGTTGGAAGGCCCTGTATATATATATTTTTTTTACCATATTGCTGGGAATTTAGTGCTGGGGAAACGCACATTTGCCTTGCAGTGTAGTATGACAGGGGTTTGCTTATGGGGAAATTTAATTTTGCCTCACTGTACAGCACGGAAGGGTCTTTTTCTGTTTTTGTTTCGTGCAGACACTAACAGAGGTTCATTACTTCAAGCTCTTAGTGTCACATTAGACGGCCTGCACTAATGAGAGAGGAAAAGGAATTGTTGCTATAGTTTTAATCATGGGTAATGCAATACGTGTCAAAACTGTAAAAGGTAATGTCTTTACAGTTTCCTCTACAATTTGTGGAATTATGATGGCGCATTCACAGTTAAACTAAGTATGGTGTGCTCCTTGCACTTTGCGACTCTACTGTAAGTAGGGGGAAAAAATGACTTCCCCTTGCAATAGGCCATCTACCATTTCCTCCCTCGCTACCCTGACCAATGACTAGATTGTAGATGGTCCACTCGACTGCCTTTATTTGATAACATCTTTCAGCCTCATGATGGGATCTTTGGGAGCCACTTTGAAAGGGCCATAAAGGCAGGGAGAGTAAAGCTATTGGCTCTGCTTGGCAACGTATCAATCTTAGTGAATAACGCTGAATGCTTTCGGCGCTAACGTGTCATCATGCCGTGATGCAGGAAAGGCGTTGTGCTGAGGGAGCGCGTGCCACGTTAAGAGTATATGTAAATAAAACAAAAAGGAAGTGTCTGCCACAAACTTCTACTCTTTTAATCTTTGATCCATTGTGTCAAAAGCAGCACTTAGAAAGAAGAAGAAAATGAAAAAAGAAAAAGAACAATTGCTTGTCTAAAATAAGATGGCCCTACCTCAGTACTGAGAGGGCTGTTATAGAGGCAATGTTTGGGCAAATTGTAGAGGTGATCTCCTCCAGTGATCTTGTGGGAATCGAGGGAGCAAGTGGTAGAGTTCATATGAGACACACTGCCCATAATAGTTTGAGGTGATAGCGGATTTGATCACTAAACTCCTTCATATGAATGTTTACAAGCCTTCTATTATGTTATGTGTATCAGACCATTTCTTTATTGTTTTAATATCAGTAAACCTAATTCAAGCAACAAGTATTTTTTTTTTCTCTCTATATTTTACTGCTGACTTTTCTAATTCAACATACAAAGGAGTTGGTAAATGGCTTTAATGATAGTTGACTGGCTTCTCTAGATGCTGATGTGGCTCCTCTCAAATTAAAATAAAAAACATAACAACTGCAGTGGATCTTGAGTCTGAAGATGGGAATGGGGACAGGAGGGCAACAAGGAAATGATTCCTTTGGTGCCTTAAACGCGATGAGAAAGGTGGATCTCTGGGGGTGAGGTGGAAGATGATTGGTGATATTTTGCTGCTTGTTTTCCACAAAGCAGTTTCCACGGATGCTGCATCAATGGCAATGGTTTATGGCCAACTGTTGAGGGATTAGTGGGGCAGCTGCTCAAATGCAACAGAAACTCAAGGAGTCTGCAACACATTTCCGTTAAGTCCAGCTCTGAGCCTGGATAGGGACTGGAGATCAGCTGAGGTCCCTGTTTGAAACACTTCATTTGGATTATAGGATGTTTCAGTTTTGGATCCTGGTTAAATAGAAGTATGATGGATCTCATTTCCTCCAGTTGTGTACACTAATTTTAGCTCCTCTGTGTCTTTTCTGCTCTGACTGCAAGGCAAAGTGTGACTCTTGACTGTCTCTCACAGCAAAGCAAAGAGCCCTGGTTGAGTCGTCAGCCTGTTTTACAGAAAAGTACAGCTCTGGCAGTTGGTGTTCGACCAAATCTTTGGGGCTGGCTGAGGGAGGCTTCAGTGGATGTTGGACAGCATAACATTTCACTAACTACGGAGAGCCTTGGGGATGAAGAGGGAGACAGGGCTCCTGCTGACGACAGTGAAGGCGAGTGGGGACCTTTTCTATTTATTGCCATTTCTGTGTCCGATTTGAGGCTGTCAGCTTTCCTTTTTAAACAATCAAAACTGGAGTAGAGCTCTGACATGCTGTTGGACCTTGAATGACCAGAGTACTATTATGGTAGATATTGATGGAGACTTTCAGGACTTGACTTTTATTATGTGTCTTCCACTGTTTAGATGTCTGTTGACTGCTGAAAACAGCACAAAAGGCAGTGCGGCAGGCATTAAGATACATGGTCTGAAAGATTAGGTTACATCCCACCATTTTCCACTTTGGACCACTCAAGACATAGGTTAATCACTCATGCCTCTTACTTAAGGTATTATCTTTGAGTATTGTATTGGTTTCAAAAGCATTATTTTGTACATTAATAGACAAGATTTCAGAGTTGTCTTGAAAAACTAAAATGCCTTCTTTAGAATTCCCAAAACTTCCAAGGTTGTTGACTATGCAATTTTTTTTATTATTTATTTAGCTCATACACTTTCTTTATTTTGAAATTAAAAAAAGAATTCTTGGTTATTTGAAAGATCCTAGTTTGAGTAAAAAAGCTCTGGTTTCTTGCCAGCAGTTACCAGATGAATCTTCTAGAACCGTTTGATTATCGAAACCAAAGTATTAAAATGATATAGAACTCTGTTGAACTTTTAATGCCCGTCAAAAGTGTGCCCATGCTAGAGTGAATACAGTAATACTTTAGGATTTGCTGCTGTCAGTTGCCTGATGGATTTTTAACTGATGATCTCCCAACACAATGGGACTGTAAGGATATGAAATAATTCAAATTAGTCTGGCATACGCATTTCTCTGCTTAAATACTGTGACAGCATGGATCTATTTTTTTTCTTACAGGCAGAAATAACACAGCATGTAAATTAAATAAAGATTTAAGTATTATGTGAAAGGGAGCTCTAGGGACATGAATAATGAATACAAGGAGAAATAAAATATGCAATACGTGCCAAAAAAAAAAAGTGAAAGGGAAAAAAATCTGTACAAAGTTACAAAATCTCATGTTTGATATCCCTGTATTGAGAGTGGCGATGTGCGAATAGATGCCACTAGGGGGTTGGAATGGGTCCCCAGCATGTTCTTACTGCCTGATTGAGTAGCAGGTGAACTGGTTTCACACACTGTGAGTTTCTCCGCCAGCCAAGCCATTCAAAATGTACAAGGGAGGGAACTTGGGAGAAGGTAATGAATTTTGCTATTATCTGGCACAACTCTCAGACATTTAAGGATTAGTAGTTGCCGTATTTGCATACAATCAAGTGCACTTCTGCTTGGGGAGCAAAAGGAACTTTTTCCTTTAAAGTGGACACTACCAGTGAAATTTGTCTATGGAGCTAAGACTTGCCAAAAAGCAATTTTCTCTGCCGTATTATTCAGAGATATTACATTGACACTCCACATGCATTTGCACTAGTTGCATTAAAAAATATCACTGGGGGTGCAGAGTTTGTATTTCTATGAAAATTAGCAGGGAAATGAAAGAAGGAAATTAAAATGTGGAACCAAGTGAGGTAAATGTATTTGGAAGATGGCACATGTAAACTTCAGAGATAACATCTTTAGAAGATAAAGTTTAAGCTTTTTTTTCACTTTGCATTACAAGTAATAGATGTGTGTATTTCTATTGCATTAACATCAGGTGGTATAAAAATATATAACAATGTTTATAACAATAAAGCAATGTCAGAGAGGCCCGAATGTATTTTCTTGACAACGTTCTAAACTCGACATCTTCGACACATCCTTCTCAATCTATAGAACGCTAAACGTATTATTTCTATACATCCCCCCGCTCCCACCCACCTAAAATTGACTGCCATTTTCTAATAACCCTCTGGTACACGCGGAAATAAACCCTGGGCAGCTAGTAATGATGTGCCACTGCAACCCTAGAATGCCCATTCCTTGCCTGGACAGGTCTGTCTTGGTGACACCTGCAGTGGTGGTTGATGATGAGAGCACAGAAAGGTAGAATTCCCAGTGCAGTGAAGTCAAACCCCACGGGGGCGGAATGTGGACTTGGAAACGGCAGGGACAGCGGAATATCATGCACAGCCACAGGGACTTACTGAGGGCAGAGCGAGGCGTGGAATAGTTTGTTCAAACAATTATCAATTACTACCTTTTTTTTCTCCAATATGTGTTCTGCCTAGATCATGAAATGTATTTTGGTGGTCTACTTGATTATTAGTGATCATTTGAAAACATTATCAAACTGTTGGATTTCTTGTTCCCAGCCCATGGTGCTGCCAACAAATGTTTTTCTATCATGTCCTCAAGCCCTTTCCTTTGTTTAACTATTGAACATAACACGATCATTGGGACAAAGGTACAAAAAGACTACATGCATAGACCACAACACACACGACACATTACACGCATGTACTGCATAGACACGCAGGCAATACACAATACAGACACATTCTAGTCATAACATTACACAAAACAAACTGACATTACAACAACAAAACAAGCAAACACACATTCACTACATTAACTTACACACACACACACCAAGTATAATCCCAGATATCAAGGCACGCCTGAACCTTGCCTCCACCTGGCCTCGACTGCATGTCGACCACCAAACCACAACGCCCTGGGCAAAAATGTTTTCGATCTTCCCTGGCCTCCTCCTAAAAGGCCAGCCAGCATGCTGCGGCTGCATATCCTAATTCATATTGCGGTGGGGGAGAGGGGAACCTTTTCACCCCCACGTTTTAACAGCAGGTCAGACTGCCAAGCGAAAAAAGGCCGATCACTATGCAAATATCTTGCTCACTCCGAATTTGTAATTAATGAAGAGCAATTAAAATGTGAGACTGCTGGAACCGTTAAAGTAAGGTGCTGCATGTTAATGTGTGGAGTGGGGGGGGGGGGGGGTCTGCGATTAGAAAAATAAAATGTTTTGAGTGTATCTATTTGAATGCAGCACGACACGACGGGTTGTTGTGAAGTCATATACAGAGACACTTTGCATCAATAAACAGTGTCATCACAGAAAGAGGTTAATGAGGCATCACTCTTTTGAATTACTAAATATTTCCCTTTTGGAGAGTTTGAACAAGTTGAATCGTGTTCGCTTTGGTTACATACCTACAGTGTTATTGCCCCTACTGTTGCCTCATTCCAAGTTGAAAATCCCCCACAAAGTCAGAAATATCCATTTACGTAGAGAACAAAACACACTTCTCCTTCCACATGTGATCTACTGATGGAAGGAAACATTACTGCTGTGATTATTAATATCGTTGAACACTATAACACTATAATGACAGCACAACTTCTAAATTGAAGGAATGGTAACCATGGAATGGTAACCATGCACCTGTGGAAATCTTACTTGAGGCTATGTTGGGCAATAAGGATGTCACCACCAACATGGGGGGAACCTAAATCGAATGTTCCGTTGTGCCTTATAATCCTTATAATTTCATGACAGCAGACATTACAGTTGTGTGCAGTGGATGGAAAAGGTTATTTACGCATTAATCTCTACGGGCAAACTGGAGCTCCACTGAAGAGACTCGGGGTGGCGTTCCAGCACAGCCTTGTTATGTTCCATTGAGAAAACGATGACGATGATTTTACTTTTCAACACGAGCAAACTGCATGTAGTGTGGTCCCAATCAACAGCATAAAGTAAAATCTCAACACGAACCCTGCGGTCAGCTTTCCGAGGCTGAAGGGGGTAAAACGCCCTTCGTTCCTCGGCTACACACTAGCGAACCCCGGGGTCCGTGCACGCCCCTTCTCCTGAAGGTCGACAAGCTTGTTAACGCGAGCCAACACGGACTCTGCCCCAAAAGCAGAGACTGCTGCTCATTAGCATTGCTCTTCTCCATAGCGCAAGAAGGTGGAGGGGGCCTGCAGCTACTGCCCGCGCACTACAATCCTCTGACCCTGTGCTTCACAGAGGGAGAGACCGCTTTTCCGGAGCGGCCCATGTACAGCGCCTAATGATATATGTGGTAGTGAAGGTTCTCCATGTTAACCACCTTCACAGGGTAAGTAGTAAGGTCAGCATTCGACGATATATGCTCTTAAAAATATTTTTGAAGAAAAATGTGAAACGTCGGTGGGAGGCCGCAATGTTCCCACTTTCAAAGTAGAATGTAAATACCGTTCTGTTTCCTTCAGAACAGAATGTCATGTCCAACAAAATACGTAAGGATGTTTTTATTTTATTAAATGACAAGAAGTAAAACCAGGTAAGCTGATGAAGTGTCTCATCAAGTATCGCATACAATCAGATTATTCTGAGTCAACAGTGAAGCCTTGACATGGCCTTTTATTCTCAGATGATGGTCAGGCACATATTTAAGTTTATATAACACAACTATTACATTCAAATATACTGTATTAAAAAAGTATCTTCACAAGAGTACACTTCAATAGTAGAATGATTAGTAGACAAATTACATCCTAGCAAAAAATTAAAACCTGTTTGAAAACCTTAATATGACATATACAATACAGCAAATGCAAAGTAAACTTTGTATAGAAAATATCTTCTCAGCATTAAAGGACAGATATAGCTCAGTTTAGACAACCCAACCACAAGCATGAGCGAGAAACCACCACACGCACACACACATACCACCCGTACCCTTCAAAGGCTTTTTTGAGACAGCACGTAAACGAGCAAATCCCTAAGCTAATTAAAAAGCAAGCCAGTAACTTATTGCATGAAGCCTCCCTGACTAAGAAACACCTGCGTCGGATCAATTAAGGAACCTTCATTTGTATATGCGATTAATGGACTGCAACTGTGCCTGTTTAATTTCCAAAGATCACATCCTTCGCCTCGGGCTGTGCAATTTCCTTAAGACCACACCCTCGACAAGTATTAAGCATTCAATGAAAATGTCAATAAATGTGAAACCTGTGGTGCACACGTGTGTTCTGTTGTACAGTTGTACAAGTCATTATGATATATCATGCCAGTCGTCAGGAGTGGTACATTTGATTCACTTTTACACACATTTTCCTTTAGGCAGGGGGACCACAGAAACTCTTGGTTGTCTTCCCAGATGGTCTTACATATGAGAGAATGAAAAAGAAATAAATGTGTTCACATTTTCTTCTTTTTCAAAAATGTTCCATCCTTTCCAGAGTAACAGTAATTGTTTTTGTCATCAACCCTCTAACTGTACAGCTACAACCTGTTATGTCGAAGCATCCCATGAACCGGATTTGAAAGGTTGGACTAACCATCATAGCACAGTCTAGTAGAGATATTTCTCCTTGACTATAACAATATTGCAGTATTCACCAAAAAAAAAAAAAAAAAAAAAAGTCGTTTGTGTGTGCCTCGATGCACACCATGATGAAAACACTTCCTCCTCCACCTGCTCATTAATCAGAAAGGCACTACAGATGGTGTTCTTTGACAGAAAAAAAAACACAGCAAGCTATCAACTCTTTGCCACTAATTAGTTTTCCTAGTCTTTGAATAACGCTGCTAACCACATAAATTAACCTATGCTGAAAGGAGGAAGGAGTCACAAAACTTTGCATTATGCACATGCTGCTCACTGGTGAATCTCTTCACACTTTTGGGCTGATCCGTTTGAACTTTTGACGTTATTTCCCCCAAAAAATAAATAAATAAATAAATAAATAAAAACAGTAATTAGAAACTACTATCTGTCCATCTCTAAAATGTTCTATGTGATGTTTTATGCTAGCAGATAGTTTGTATGTGTGAGCCTTTTGTCTGGTCTTTCATTTTGTCATTTCTGTTGTTTTCTGAGGTGAAACCGGCGAGTGTTTGTTTACTTCAGGCTCAACCTCTCAAAGATAAGCAGGGAACATTGAGCTCTGCAGGGAACATTGAGCTCTGCCTGGGATGTTGTCGAAAGCAAACATAACAGCAAGCCCTCTCAGCTGCTCACGACTGCCGATCTGTTGCATCGTCAAGTCAGTTGCGCGCGCACGCACACGCACGCACACGCACGCACACACACACTTCTTGAGACCCACAGGATGTCCAGACAATTCCATGACTGACAGACAGTACTACAAGAGTTGCCTTGTCCTTTTTGAAGACCAGCAACATTTTGGGCAACACCAACTAGAGTATCTTACTGTGTCTTATTCTATTTGTGAAGACACTGTCTCTAAGTATTATACTTACCAGTCTGTGTTAACGCATTACTTCTATTCATATTTCTGTGTTCTCCAGGAGCATTTTGTCAAGTAAATATGGCTCGGTAAGGTTTGTTAAACTTTGAGCTGAGGACAATTAGGGTGGTAGAATAAAATAATGGTGGAGTGCATATACAGTCATGTAAACAAACCAGTTGCTACAGTTACTGGCAGAGATTTTAATATGGGTTGGCCTACAGTGCTGTTGCATTTCAGCGAAAGTTGTGTTGAAAAATCGCCTCCCTCGCAGACATTTCTTTATAGTGAAAACTGGCCATATGTGCGCATGGCGACCAGAAGGAGCAGAACCATAACTCTGCACTCTATTAAATCTGTTCAATCACGTCATCCCCTCAGAAACGCAGCCTGATATATGAAGTAGCCCATAATGTCATCCCCATCAAGGAGAGCTGGAGGACAAGTCGGGAGGATACAGCTCTGGCCATACCTGCCAAGCCAAACTGCAGGCCTGGAAACAAAAGCAGGCATTTGGAAAAGGCTTAGTCATCGTTCACCAGAATCCACGATGTTATGGTGAGGCACTGCTCTCATGGAGCCCGTTTCAATCATGTTCCCTGCTGGCGGTTGGGCTCATGGAATATGAATTTGATTCTTTGATTGGAAATCTCTCTCAGCCTTCCTGCCTTGAGGAGTTCCAATGCCAGCGTTTGAAATTAATGACTTTGGCAATACAGCATCGCTGTTGTTTGATTTGGTATTTCACAAGCTTAACTTTGAAAATGCAAATGCGCAATCTGTAGCAATTGCCGAAGAGAAAGGGGCCCTGGACCCCCCCTCCCTCCCAATCTGGTGGTGACGGAGTGTCCGCTAAATCCAAGGGCCAGCTGAGTAAATAATGTCCCCTTTTATAGCAGACAGGGCCCTTAAGCAAACAGGTACATTTGTAATACGGCTGGACTTTCGCTGGTGAATGCCACGGAGTGTCTTAAATAACATTAGCATAATTAAATCAGGGCTCATCATGTTACGGACACTCTCAGTATGATCCAACAGATTAGCGATAACACTCTGCAGTTCTATGCTTCCCATATTGCATGACTTCAATGGACACACTATGAACAACACTGGCACGGCATAATTAAGATATGCGCTGGTTCAATATGGGGTTTAAGAAAAATAAAATGGTTTATTTTTCTATTACAAAACATTTCTACATGGTTATTGAACAGACTGGAAAGATACATTTTTGGTTCGAATTAACATGTATGTCATGCATGATTTTATCAACAAGTAGCTCTTGACATAGTATCCAGTATTTATAGTTTTTCAATATGTGTATAAATTTAAGTTGGACTGTGTATATTGACAACATACAGTAGTTACCAAACAGGTTCTCTCCATGCACAGAGTTGGAAAACATATTTTCAAGACGCAAGCAGTCCTGGGAAGACAATACAAAAACACAAGTCAGGGGCTGTTGGGTTGGATCTGCCTAAAACAGAAACAAAAAAACAAAAAAAAGTTATGGCCTGACATCGTTTACTAGCAAAGTAGAGAGCCCCAGTAATAAGCTGTCTCCCTCATTTTCTCCGGGGGACTGCAGCTGTCCCTGACAGCTCTCTTATCTGATTCCAAATCAAACCGGCCAGTCACTCTACTAATGACACCGCTAACACTCTTACCCCCATTGTGATGGTGTTAGTTGTCTCCCCCAACCCAAAAAAAAAGAGAAAGCAAAAAAAAAAAAAGCATGCCGGTGAGAGACAGTGAGTCGGCGACCTGCATTCCACCAAAGGTGTCTTATCTGGCAGCGCAGTTGTGCCCTGTATCCCGAGGCAACAGGAGACTGTAGTCCTGTGATAATGAAGTGTCGGAAACAGGATTTCGCTATATGTCACTTGCAGATTTCCTTGGGGAAATCTCACAGTGGAATGTGCGAGCCTTAAATCTGACCCCTAAAATACTACCTCTGTGTCTCACATAAATTTAACTTGTGTTGAATATTGAGGTGTTGGCTCGGAAAGCAGGACGTTTTGGGTTCCTGTGCAACTTACTGTACAGGAGATTACAGTGCAAATATAACATAATCTATACATCTTCACTCAGAAGGATGCTATACATGTGGAGTATATACTTGTTTATTTATGTATTATGAAATGTGTATTTGTGTGTGTGCGTGGGGGGGGGGGGGGGGGTGGTGTTATTACTGCATTTGGTTGTCTGATTAGGAGCATGAAAGTAAATGGGTTCCGTACCCCTCTAAATTCTATCACCAGTAGTTTTGTCCAAAAAAAAAAAACACTAAAATCTCGCCCCGCTCCCAACTCGTAGCGCTTAGTTATGATTGTCACAGTCACGTCGAAAAAGAAAAGAATTCTCCACTGATTACTTGAGCTCTATGTCTTAGCTGTCGTCAAGGTAATGAGCTACGACGGCGAGACAAATTAAGCATCAAGACATAAGACATAAGACTCATTATGATGACAAGTTGTGATTTAAAGTGCGGGGATCCCCACCCACCCCCTATGGATTGAACACATGGGAATCAGGCCCGCTCGGGATGGAATCGATGCTTCAGTTCCAGCCCACGTGGCGCAGCAGGCCTGAAGCACCACCCACCCATCTACACCAGACAGGTGTGCTCCAACTCAACCGAGCATTAACAAAGAATAGAGGCATCAGAAACAAAAATCCAGTCGCCTGCCGTGCTTATTTCACCCGTCATAGCACGTGTCTGGATGTTCGGTTCCGTCTCCCAATTGATCTTGGTCTGGCAGATCTGGTCCGGACTGCTAGCCGGATGATTTGCTTCCTGGGTGTTCGATTTCTATGTGCAGCACATGGCTAATGGTTTTATTTATTTCTCAAGGGAGAAAGCTTTGGTGTTGCTAATAGATTTGATTGTTTAACATCAGAGATGTGTCCGTCCTCAAATTCTCATTTGCTGAGAATTGGCTGTTGTATTGGTCCGATTAACACCTATACCCATCCCTCCTCTCACTTACTCAAACACACACACATACACACACGCATAAGCATGCATGAAAACTATAGCCCTATCTTCTTTCACACACAGGGGAAATTTGTCTACTGCCAAGTGCCTGACTTGTGACGCAAACCTTGTAAGCCTTGACGAGTCAATTAATAAGTTAGGAATTGCTCACAGTTACTCTGTGAAAGCAGTGGTACCATTGCAACACTTACAGCCTACAGGGCACGTTCACACAGAGTGATCGCTAACTCCTCAGAAAGCCCTCTTCCAGCAATACCATTTGGACAAGAGTTAAGGAGAGAGAGTGAGGTAGAGAAGCTATAGAGAGAGAGAGAGAGAGAGAGATAGACTGAGTGAGGAAGAGAAGTCATACAGAGAGAGAGAGAGAGAGCAAGAGAGAGAGAGAGGGAGCTAGAAATGAGTGGAAGGTGAAAGAAAAAGAGAGGTGAGAGATAGAGGAGAGAAAGAGAGAGGCGATTTAGAAAAGAGAGAGAGAGCGGAAGGAGCGAGAGAGAGAGGGAAGGTATGGAGAGCGGAGGGCGTTCGGTGGCAGATGTAAAACGGAGCAGGCAGGCTTCCATCTGTCAGACTATCCATCTGCTTCCCAATGAGACTCAGTGGGTGGCCCAGCCCTCTCTGACATGCAGGCCGCACCGGAAAGCTAAACAGGTGCGAAAGAAAACTACATCACCCAGCTAGGAACAGGATATGCATGTGACGTTCATTTTCTTTATAAGTCATACATCACCCTATGATGGGGAAAAATGGGGGGGAAATTTGAGGCAAGGTTAAAAAAAAAAAATAAGATACATTGCCCGTGTAAAGTCAGGAACGTACAGATCCGCATAGACACAACACACACATAAATACCTAAACGGCTGATTTTACATGAGTTACAGGGCCTCGTATTTTCAGAGCAAATTGTTCCATTATCCTGGAACAACGGCAGCACGCCTACTGCTTCCGTGCATCCTAATGCTAGAGAGGAAAATGTCTGAATGCTAGCCTCGGGGGCCGGACACAAACAGGAACGACGCAAAAAAAAAGATTATGCGGTTCCACCTTATTTAATAGGCACCCTCGGAAAATGATGCCATTTGCCAAACAACTGTTCATCAGTCATTTCCTTTATAATTATCCAATTTTGTAAAGCAGCAGGTGTCCCACAGGGGGAAGAGAGAGAGAGTAAAGAGAGACGCTAACGTATGGCAGGCACCAAGCTGTGCCTGTGATTGGCTGTGGGCTTATTGGACGTGTAGGACGGGCTGTGGACACGCGGCGCGAGCCGGCAAGCCAGGCTATTGTCGGGGTAGGCGTGGCGGCAAAATCCTCTCCATACTGCGTAATAGCTACGTCGTCGCCCTGAATTGTATTTACTGCACCTCTCTCCTCCTCCTCCTTCTCTTCTGTTCACTGGTGTAGTCATCTCCACCCCCCGATGGGGAGAAAGACAGAGGAAAAACAGAAGTTGGATGGTTGGAGAGGCTGCAGAAGGTCGGGGGATGTGGGAGTGGAAAGCGAGGGGGGGGGGTGGGGGATGGAGGACTCTGATGTGATGGGGTAGGTAGACAGGTAGAGGGGTAGGTAGGTAAGAAGCGGGTCTATTCGAAGGTTGTGAGAGAAAGGGGCCCGTGCTACGTAGAGAGAAACACTGCTAGGCTAGTAGGCGGGGTGTGTTAGTTAGATAGGGCAGGTGCAGGTACAGAGACAGTTAGCATAGTAGGTGTTAAGAGTAAGTAGCATAGGAGCGAGGAAGGACTAGTTATGTAGGTAAGTAGGGAGGGAGGGAGGGAGGGAG